>JAHXMU010000107.1:1886801-1915684 GCA_019455685.1 Philornis downsi | reverse complement strand
CTTGCACTAATGTTAATCAGTTGAAACAATGTTAGGAGTGTTTTTTTTTTCATTTATATTTACCACAATATTTCCGATAGCCAACTTACTTTCGGAAAAAACAAAAAATTTGTGGAGAAAAAATTGATTATCGCAAAATTTTTTTCTTTTGTCACCTACTTTCAATCGAATTATACATACAACGCCTGCAAAAACTGACCATTACTTGATGTGGAGCATCAATTTAGCAACGTTTTAAACAAAAAATATACAAAATAAACAAATTCGCCTGCATTTCATTAATAGCATATTGAAAAGGTAATGAAATTCATTAAAAGATTGGTACAACCCCCGCCAACAAAACTGCTATTGCCTGATGGGATTGAATTGATATAAGAATTTATGGAAATAGAAAGTTAACATAAACAAAAAATGTTGAAAATATGAATGTTGAATGTTATAGGGATGAGTTAAACATGAACACCAGAAAATCACTAAGGAAAACATAATTTCTTCTTCAATAAAAAGTAATCATTTTTTACCCCAAAAACCACTTTGGCTCAAGTGAGTGCGAAGATTGATGACTGTTTAAATGTTCAAGAAGATTGAATGTCGTTAATGATCATGAAATACCCGACTTTGGAGGTCATTGTTTGGTCCCAGTGACTGCTTACTCGCACAAAATGTTAAGGTCGTTGAAAAACTTTTCATTTTTCACACAATTTGTAGATGCTGGCGCTGAATTTGTGTTCGCACTTTCGAAGGCATAAAAGAAAATATTTTTTGTCTTTTCCACAAAGCGAAAGAGAATACAAATCAACAATGTTTCAAGGTAAATATGAAAATTACAATTAAATTGTTAAAACCGAAAAGGCAGAATATTATGCACGTGCTGCCTTAAAAAATTAAAAAATATTTAAATAAATAACAGAAAGTTCTATAAGTGTATCTAAAAGAAATACATTTGTAATAATTATGTGCACTAACTATGCTGGATTCTGATCATTTTAATGCATTATTGGCAGAAAGTGGATTTGTATTAGATTAGCAAGTATGAGCTGTGTGACCCAAACATTCCGTTCCACTTCTGAAAAAATGTATTTCCATGGTGATCTATTATTATCTGAAAAGAAATTTTCATCGCACACATTCCGTTTGATTCATGTGTAGGACATCCCAAATTTTTATTAACACAAAAGAGCTCTGCGTCCCCCCACTCTAAGGAGACAGATATATATACGAGTATACATATGTGAATATAAAGAAAATGAACAAAAAAATATATGCATATGTCGTTTTAAAAATGATATATACGATATCTTAAAGAGTGTTGGACCAAGAGTTTGCTTTAATTTGGAGTAGCAAATTATATATATATATATATACATATATTATATATATATATATGCTCTTATAGCACATATTTATATGTGCACATATATCACATATGTTTATAAGTGCTACTGCAAATTAAGGCAAACTCTTGGTCCAATATTCTTCAAGATTTAGTACACGAGTATATCGTTTTTAAAAAATTTTTCGTTTATACTATGCAAAAAAACATTAAATAAATTGTGTGGCATTATCTGTAATATTGAATTGTATTCTCTGCCGCAGAATTTATGCCTTCAACGTTTAATTTATGAATATCTTAATCGAATATTCTATAAAATTATGAATCAGTTATGATTGCAACTAAGTTTTCGCTGTTTTTCCTATACAAATGCAACTTTATTATGAAAACATGTTTATAAACAATTCATTGAGAGTATTTCTCATCGCTAGCTACTACCTTTTTCTCATCTTTCTGGCAACGCTCGAATTCCGTTACGGTAAAACTGCTCATCTTTTGATGCTACCCACGAATCTAACCATTTCTTGATGTTGTCATATGAGTGGATCTGGCTGACCAGGCCAGATCGTGTGTCGTCGAATGGAACAAGTGATAATCGGGCGGCAAAATATGTGGAGAATATGGTGAACTTCCATTTTTTGCGCAGATCTCGGTTCAATCGCATTAATTTAAGTCGATAACGATCCCCAGTAATAGTCTTGATTGGTATCAACAGCTCGTAATTAATTACATCGACCAGGTCCCACCAAATACTGAGCATAACTTTCGCAGCGTGAATATTCGGCCGAGGCGACGACGTAGAAGTATGATTGGGCAACCCTCATAACTTTTTTTCTTTAGATTGTTGTAATGAGTCCATTTTTCATCACCCGTTGTAATACGATGAAGAAAATCCTTCCTTTTTTGCCGCTGAAGCAGTTGTTCACAGAGGAAAAAACGACGCTCAACATCCCTTGGCTTCAACTCATAAGGAACCCAAGTTCCTTGCTTTTGAATCATTCACAACACATGCAATCGCCTGGAAATGGTTTGGCAGGTAACTCCTTTTACTGTGACAACCTCTACCTGCGCTTGATATGGATCTCCATCAACCAATGTCAAAGTCAATTCAGTATCTTCGAAGGTTTTTCGCCTTCCTTCACGCGAACGGTCGTCAACATCAAAATAACCGTCTTTAAAGCGACGGAACCAACCTCGAGATGTTGTTTCACTTAAAGCAGCATCTCCGTAAACGTTTTGAAGCTCTCGATAAGATTCAGCCGCCGTTTTCTTCGATTGAATGAAGAAAATCAGTACTTCCCGCAAATGACAATTATTTGGCATAAAATCATACATATTCACACAACCAAAAGAATACTATTGTGTCGAGGTGGTATGAGTACCATATGCCTATGGCTCATGACGTTTAGGTTATGCCAGAATCCATAAGCACTTACCGCGGGCGCCATCTATTGGCAACTTAGGAACTTAGTTGCGCATCTAATATAATATGATTTCGATGAAACTTTTATTTCATTACAATGCTTGGACCTTGACATTATGTGCGAAATACAATGTCATTTAACCGGCCACCTATGGATTGCTTGCAGCAGTGTGTCCCAGTGAGGTTTCTCCAGTGTTATTTTAATTTTTGATATTTTTTTCAGTCATTTTTCAATTTCAGTTACTTTTTTCGGATGCAATGAATTTTTCACAATCACTTAAGGGTTCTCAGAGCACCATATGTAACAATTTAACTTGTTAACATAACCATCGAATGAGAAATGAGCTTCATTGTTCGATTGAAAATTTTGTTCGATTGAAATTCCATTTTTCAATCACCAGTTTTGTAAGAAGTTTCGTCTATTATTATTCGCTCTTCGGTTGTTAGACGATTCACATTCGTAAATGGCAAACCTTTTACTAAATAACATTTCAGCAGACAGGTATTCAACAGCTGGCAGCTTTGCCAGACCGGCGGTTTTGAAACCTTTAAGTGGATTACCCTATGTTGTGAACAAAATATTTTTGTGTAATAGCCGGTAAGATAACCGACCAAAAAACACAAAATATGTATTAGGCATTCAAAATGTATTGTAAGCCTTTTCCAAATTCATACTCTTATGCAAACTCTCATGCTGATATCAAAAATTTTTCAAAAACATGCCGAAAAGAGTTTACTTTTCTCTGCGAATTCCCTTTTATGTCTTCTGTCTACGGAAAAAGTTTGCTACGAAGTAGCAATTCAAGTTTTGTCAATTATATTTGTTGTGTTTTGGCCAGAAACTCGTTTACAATGATAGCTGCGTGGGATGGTGCGCGATATCCATGTGTTTCCTTTCCACAAGCATTAATGCCTACATAATATTCTTTACTCACCGTCCTAACTATTGGCACGAATTCTGAACGCGTAATACCTCGTTAATTAAAAAAAAAAAAAACTTTCTTCATTACGTGGACTTCTGATCGACTTTTTTCCATTCCAAATCTTGTTGGCTGCTTTGCATGTCAAACTTGTAAACTCACGTCTCATCATTAGTAGTACTAGTAATTCTTTTTTTTTAATGTGGAGTTTGAATTTACTTGACCTAATATGCCTTTGGCTATCTTTACACGATTGAGTTTTTAAATAAAGTTTAAGTCTTCTAGTTTCGGAAGAGCGGCAACACCTTTCATACTCAAAGAATCGTGTAAAATGTTGCGAATTGGGTGGTGAGGCAGAGAAAGTTCTATGATTATTTCCTTCAAATTCAAATGGTGATTTTCAGTTGCCATTTCCATTACTTTACAGCTAACATCTAACATTAGTTGAAGATATTGATAGTCAGCCAAAGCCAAGCAAATCTTTTATCACACTTCGATAGGTTTTGAAATCAATATAACGTGCATATTCACATATTGTTGATAAAGTCGATTAGCCGTAAGTTAGCTTTACCATATTCAGCTATTCTGCATACGAAATTCCATTTGAAATACAAAATTTGAGACAAATTGTTTGGAATAATTTTAAAAAATTCTTGAGATAAACTAAGAAAATCGACTACAAGCAATTTCAATCAGCCACTTTTAAATTTTTTGACTGTTTGAAGAAGAGTTGTGTTGCTTAGTGACAAAAAGAATTTGAAAATGCCTTTAAGCGGGCTTTTAAATAATCAATTTACGGATTTTTTTTACAGGATGTAAATAAACTGCATATACCGTATGTGTCTGAATGTGGTACAGTATATTATAGTAAAACTAATTTTTTTTCTTGTGTTGCTTCCTTGCCATCTATTTCCAGGTACCACACACAACTTCTCTGTTGTATTATATTTGCTCTGCACAACACATTATGTTGAAAAGTTGCTTATTATATATACGCTGAATTTGATGAAATGTCCCTGGCGCCATCTATCGTAAATTAATTGTACTATTTTATAAATTACATCCAGCATATCTACAACAATCTCCTTAAATTTAAATGAAGCAGATCACTATTCCTAGAAATATTCAGAGATAAACATTTCTTGTTAATAATTGTAGTTGACAGTGCATTGATTACCGTCCGAGCAAATTTTTTTTTTATTATTTTGCATTAATATTTTTCAGTCAATTTTCCTGCATTGGATGTGTTTTTATTTCTTTTTGCAAATCCGTTTTAATTTATCATCTTTAGTGCGTGTTTTCTGCCACAACATTTAACATTGAATAAGGCCTTTCAGTCATTTTTGCACATTTCACAAAATCAACTAAACGAGCCAACCGCCCCCTATGGACTTCCTCTTTACAGTTTTCTCAAATTGTTTTGAATAATTCATGTACAAGAGATGACTGTTGGCGTTCATTTACCCGCCAAATGGACGAAAAAACAAAATATGAAATAGCGAGAAATTGCGTTTGACTACAATTGCTATATATTTTTTTGTAAATTCACATTCAGATGAGAGGGTTGTACGATAAGTAGTTAAATTTGAAAAGGGAAAACAGTATGACTACTAAAAAGTTGCATTACTCTTGTAGGTTTCTTTTCACATATTTAAGTTCATAAGGTTCGGAATGCGAGAATGGTGATACAAAATTTAACGAACAATTAAAAAAATTATGATCAATGTTATCTGCCAGACACCTCATATATCGAAATAACGACAATAATATGAAATAAGTGATGCATTTTTTAAAAATTGATTTCAAATCGATTTGGCTCTCTAGGCGCAACGTATAAATTCGAACGAAAAAAATAGGAAATTGATGTTCTAGACACAGATATCTTCATATATTTTGAATATATTTTAAAATTTTAATGACAACATTTACTCAGATCCAATCGGTCATTTGTGACTGCTATGTCGAGACGCCAAAATACTCATACCTTTTTGGCTGTCGTGAAACAATTCTACAGGTATCAGGGATTAAGAGAATAAACGTATAAATTCCTCTTTAAAATTCGACATAAATTTTCACGTCCCAATGATAATATTTCTGCAACTACAGAGCTAATTAGAATCGGCATCTCTGAGCAAATGCTGAGCAATAGCATTACTGTTTTCAAATTCCTGCACATACGAATATTTTTAAAGGAACATTTTATTCAAATTAAACGCTAACTTCAAATGTAGGAAAATAAAGAAGAAATTGAATAGCTGACTATCTCGGAAACGGAACATCGAATCTTGAAAATCATTTTTAGGGTTTACTAAGGTCGTGACAAACTTAACAATTTTCCACAATCGCCAAAATTAAAAATATGTATTGTCGAAACTTAAATATATGTAGTACATAACTGGGAAGGAAAGCATTAAATCGTCAAAATAATTTAGTTTATACTCCCAACATAATCTTGTACTATAAGATTACCTCACAGTTTTACAACAATTTTTACTAAGTCGCCAATGGTTAAAATAAATAATACCTCTTGACATTAAATATGAGCGAGAGTGATTGCTACGACTTGACTCTTTATTTTCGAAATTGCTTCGCATTTTGATTTAATCGTATTTTTTTGATTTTTGGTGATCGCTAAAATAATATTAATTTTACTCCTTCAATGGAGACTGATGCTTAAGGCTTTAAAATTTAAAGTAACTGTAAAACAAAAAATTGCAAAAAATTAAAACCATTGATCAACTCAAGTTTTGATGGTATTTTGATTTTGGCACATTTTTATTTTAGCGATTTTTTAGAAAATTTGTTAATGTCAATATCCCTAATTGGCATAAGCCTTTGCTGGAGGACAAAAGTTATGCTATTTTATAGACTTTTTGCTACAGTTTTGAGTGTTGTCCATATCTGCAATGCAGTGCAAGTCAAAACTAAGGTCAACTCTGGATGAAAAAAAGAGAAATATCCGGAGCCCGCTACTTATCTCGTCCAGGAGCCACACAAAAAACTGACTATAGTCCGTACAAGGCCACAAGGCAACTACAGCGTCCTATAACACAGGAGTCTCCAATACGGATGAGAGATGAAGGATGGGCAAGGAGTAGTCATGAAAAAGTGAAAGAATTTGCTGATCATCTGAAAGAAGTATTTACTCCTAACTATACAATCTCTCGTGTGAATCCAACGATCATTAGCCCAGTGGTCACCAATCCCATGGAAATAAGTCTATCCCTCTTAAAGAAAATTTTTCTTTCCTTGAAAATGAATAAATCTCCTGGACACGATAAAATAACAGCGAAAATGATTTCAGAACTCTCCCACAATATCCTAAAATTAGTTTTATTTATGTTTAATGCTATACTTCGAATTGGATACTTTCCTCGATCATGGAAGCTGTCTGAAATAATAATGATCCCAAAACGTGGAAAGGAACTGTTACAAATAACATCCTATCGACCCATAAGTTTACTCTTTATCTAAACTGTTTGAAAATATCTTTCTCCAAATGTTGTACCGCCATATTGAAGCAAACCATGTAATACCCATGCACCAGTTTGGGTTTCGCAAGGGTCACGTAACGACAGAACAAGTACACCGTATAGTAACCCAGATCAGAAAAACATTCGAAGATCGGAAATATTGCTCAGCTCTCTTTATAGACATCTCCCAAGCCTTTGATAAAGTGTGGCATGAAGGTCTTATTCACAAAATAGTCTCTTTTCTACCGGCAAATACCCATAAGCTCCTGGAGAGCTATCGAAAGACTCTGTTTCAACTCAAAGAAAAGTTTCAGCAGGAGTTCCTCAGGGCTGTATACTAGGCCCTATACTATATACCATCTACACCTCTGACATGCCTGTTCATTCCCTAATTCAAACCTCAACTTTCGCTGATGACACTGCATTCATGAGCACTAGCACTTGCCCATTAATGGCTTCTAAACAACTGCAGTCTCATATACACACATTAGAATCTTGGCTCGAAAAGTGGAAGATGAAAGTGAATGCCACTAAGAGTGTACAGGTTACATTCTCTCTTAGACAGAACAACTGCCCAGCCCTCACTATTCACGGTAGTACCATACCCGTTCATAACCATGTCAAAGATTTGGGTATTCACTTTGATCGACGTCTCACCTGGAAAAATCACATTGGCTCAAAAATCATACAATTGAAATTAAATATGGCTCAACTCCACTGGCTTATTGGCTCCCAGTCTACTCTCAGTTTGGAAAATAAAATCGCCATCTACAAAACCATATTGAAGCCAATATGGGCATACGGCATCCAATTGTGGAGAGAAGACAATCAAGAATACTGCGCCAAATTTGTGGTGCCCCATGGTATATTAGGAATGATAACATACACAAACATTTAAAGATTCCTTATATTTCTGAGGAAATAAGAAAATTAAGCAGGTCATATATATCGAAGTTGTTCTCCCACTCAAACCCACTCGCCCAAAACCTTCAACATTTTCCAGGTCATATACGGCTAAGAAGAAAGGACACGCTAGACTTGGTCCGGTGATAAAAAGTTCGGCTCGCCAAAAATAAGATCCGGCAATGGCAGGATACTTTAGTTTAAGATAGGATTAAGATTTGAATGCTTATTGTAAATTTCAAAAGAAAGATTCAATAAAGAAAATGAATGGAAAAAGAAACATCTGAAATGTAAGGATTATTTTTTTTATTACGGCGAGTTTTCACAATCTTTTGACGTGTTAGAGCGACAATGAAGACTACGGCGTAAGTTGTAGTTTCCATGAAAATATGTAAAATATTAGCAATTAAGTTGTATCAATTAGTAATTATTTTAAATATTTTCATGAAATCTACAACTTACGCCGTAGTTGAAATAAAAAAAATTTCTAAACATAAAATATGCTTAATAATTGGGATTTTTTTCTGATACGAGTTTTGACGGCATTTTGCTTTTGGCGATTTTGATTTTAGAATTTTTTTAATGCTAGATTGGTATACGACTCTGCTGGAGATAAAAAGATATGCTAATTTAATGATTGGACATTTTAGTTTTTGAGTGGGTAGGCAGGTGCTTCCTAGGATGCTTTGTACCGCTTACCCCTAAAACGCAAGCCTCTCTACCCGATCCTGTAATTTAGCAGGCAAAGGATGATGCCTGCGTAGAAAAACAAAGTAGTGTGGCCTTGTGCCAGGCGCCCTAGGAACAGGTGGATTATGTCTTTTGATCCACCTATAATATGACATCAAACAAATCCTGGAACTCGTTTTTCGAAAACCAAGTAAAGGGGGGAGTCATAGTTAAACAAGACACAGCCTGGCAACAGGTGCGGTTATAGAGAAGCCGTCGGGAGATATCAGAAGATTTATCTTTTCCGTTTTTAATAGTTGTATGGCCAGAGAGATCTGGTTAATAGACCATGAGTGGAGCATGGCATGCTTTGCTGTGTTGATATTCTCTCCTCGGACATTGAAAATCTATGCCGTAGATTATGGATTACCAGTTCCATGCGAGGTATGGTAAAGCAAAACTGGAGTAGATTGTCTGCGAAACCCAGACCAGAGGGTTCTTCTCTTCTGGTAGCACGGCTGACCAGGGGCTCAAGGAACATTGTTCCTTCCTGGTCAATGGTGTTGGATTCCTTGTGGGAGCATCGTGCTGACTGTGGTTGCCCGAATAAGTGTTCTCAATGCTTTTGCGTTGCTCAAGCGTTGGTGAAGGAAGGCAGAAGCTTGGAAAACACTGTTCATGTCTATCCGAGGTCTTCCTAGATTACCTCAACTCCTAACCTGGAGGTAGCTCACTTCATACCAAGTGACTACAACGGTACTTTGGCCGAGATAGGGAGCGGGCGTTGAGGAAGTTTTTCCAAGGGGCCTTACTTCTGATCTCAAAGGTAGTTCGACTAATCCTTTCGGGATTAGTTTGGTTACCCCAAGGGGGCGCTTGCTGTCGCAAGAAGAAAAGAAATATAACCAAGAAAAGAATTATGGAAAACAGCTACTGTGTGATGGCACACCATGGGCAAGGCCTCAAGGCGAGGCTCATGTAAACATACACATTTGATTTGATTCTAGTTTTTGAGTTATATACATATTTTCATTTTAAAATTTGTTTTTTGTTTTGGCGATTATTCCAAAATTATTGACAGTATGCTAAAGACTTTAAAAGTTTCCAATCCCCTTTAGAAACATGCGAAAAGTAGCTGATTTTTATGTTTTGCCAATACATTTTAGAGTATTGTTTTTTTTTTTTAATTCTCTTTAATTTTCGTATTTGTATCAGTTTAGCGTCGATTAGAAAGGTTCAGCGTAAGGTTAAGATTATACAGTATACTCAATGCGATCGTAATATTCAGTTTTAGGTTATTTATTACTTATCCCACTGAGAACATATACTACAGTAGTCAACAAATTTGAAGTGACGGTAAAGAAGTTTTCATCTTTTTTTTGTCGGCTTTCTGCAGCATAGTTTAAATGCTGATTTTATTAGTGTATATTTAAAAATGTGAGAATATGGATGTTTTCATGCAGGACTCTTGTTTCTGTGGCATTGTTAATATCAAAAGTATTAACGTTACTAATAGTTTAAATTTGTTGTTGATATTTAAATCAATATGACACTGATATTTAAATTCACCTGCTTAGTACTTTCTTGTTGGTGCCGGGAATGCAATTTATTAAATAAATACTTGTTGGTGTAAAATTTTCATTTCAAGTATCTGAAAACTCATTCTCATTCAATATATTTTAACCGCCCCACTTAAGTTAAAGTACATATAATTATCTTATTGTTAACGAGAGTCGTAATCTGTACTTTTCAGTAAAATTTAAGAGTTTTTGTATATGACCTGCATAAAATATAAGAAGATTTATGTGTTTTCTAAATTTGATTTGTGTGTAATATTTTATTGTGTATCTCGACAATAAGTCGACAATAAACTATGGTCAAGTTGACGACAAACTTCTACTAAAGATTTAATTCGTGTAGGTATATGAAATAGTAATCTATTCGGAACATATCGGCTCAAGTTGAAATAAAAAGAATGCTTATTTTGAGAGGTTTGGAAGTTCAGGTGCTTAACCATTTGGACTTAAATATTACTAGAAATTTTAATTAAAGAAATGATTTTTTTTTTGTATTCAAATCTGCATATTCCTTATACTGCCCCCCTTATGTATACTCGTGTATGATGCTGAGCACACACTTTATTTCATAGCCAAAATAAATTGTCTGTGCATAGTAGTAGTAGTATGTATGAGTTTGTGTGCTGTTTTGTTGCCGTTTTTGAATAGATTTGGAAAGCCTTCAGTTTCTTTTAATTTTGATTTTATGCCAAAACCACTTAAAGTAGTTAAATATGCTATTCTAAGATTATTTATGGTTTCTTTAACCGATTATTATTTCAGAGACTTTAAAAGATTTTGCTGGTTTGAAATTAAAAAAAAATTATAGAGACTTTATGTGGGCATAATTTAGGCTGTCGAAATTATTGAATATTCTATGCACAATCCGTACTAATTTGAAGTGATATTTTGAAATTAAATTTATATTATATAATTATTTATTTGACATTTTGTTTCGTTCAGCTAACAAAAAAAAAAAAAAAAAAAAAAAAATTAAATTTACATGAGTTAATTCAATACCATTTGAAATATACATAAAACTTGCTTGCCTTTAATGGTGATAAGAAAATTTTCAAGGCATCGCTAATTCATAAATTTGCTAAAATAAATTTCTACCAGGAATTATACATTGAATATTTCTTATATGAAGTATAACTTTTTAAGCAAGGAAACCACAGTGATAGTTTTTACCAAAGACTGTACGTTGACATATTTTTAATAATTTTTTTTATAGGCATAGCTTTTTTGTTCAAAAATACTACAAAGAATTTATACGAGTTTTTTTTGTAGAGCCGAATTGTTGCATTTAGAATTTTTACAATATCACAGTCTCTTGTATTTTACTGCATTACATTAAAATCTAATTGTCACAATCATGATTGTCTAATGTAATGTATCACAATGTTCGAAAGTACCAAAAAAGTATTGGAAATATATTCAGTATCAATGGTTCTCTGTTAAGTTGCCGCCTTCCCTCTCATTTTCTATAAAATTTCATATGAAAATGTGTTGCTGTTAGGAATTTGTAAAAAAATGACGGCAAATCATTCTAACATAGTATTAATTGTGCAACTAAGTTCTCTCCCTTTTTTTTTTTTTTAAATGTAACTTTATTATAAAAATATGTTTACAAATAAATTAGTGAAAGTATTGTCCATCGCTAGCTATTACTTTTTTCGCATCTTTCTGGCAACGCGTAAATTCCGTTACAGTAAAACTACCCATCTTTTGAGGCAATCAGCGAATGTAGCCATTCCTTGATGTCGTCATATGAGTGGAACTGCTGGTCAGTCAGACCGTGTGCCAACAAAACAAATGATAATCGGACGGCACAATATATGAAAAGTATGGTGGATTAGGAAAGACTTCCCATTTTAGCGTTGCCAGGTAAGTTTTAACGGGTTTGGCCACGTGAGGCCGATCATTATCCTCCTGAAGAATCACTTTTTCGTGCCTTTTCCCCATATTGTGGGCATTTCTCGTGCAGTGCTCGGTTCAATCGCATTAATTGAAGTCGATACTGATCCCCAGTGATGGTTTCGCTTAGTATCAACAGCGCGTAATAAATAACATCGACCAGGTCCCACCAAGTACAAAGCATAATCTTCGCAGCGTGAATATTCGACCGAGACGACGAAGTAGAAGCATGATTGGGCAACCCCCATAACTTTTTTTCTTTAGATTGCTGTAATGAATCCATTCTTCATCACCCATTGCAATACTATGAAAAAAGCCCTTCATTTTTTGTCGCTGAAGCAATTGTTCGCAGTCTCACGACCCTCAACGTCCCTTGGCTTCAATTCATAAGGAACTCAAGTTCTAGTTATTTACATTCATTCCCAACGCAAGCAATCGTCTAGAAATGGCTTGGCAGGTAACTCCTAAAACTAAAGCAAGCTCTACCTGCGTATGGCACCGATCTCCATCAAGCAATGTCGAAGTCAATTCAGTGTCCTCAATGTTTTTTCGCTTTCTTTTACGCGAACGGTCGTCAATCAGTAAAATCACCGTCTTTAAAGCGACGGAACCTATCTCGACACTTTGTTTCACTTGAAGCAATTTCTCCGCAAACGTTTTGAAGCTCTCGATGAACTATAGCCGCCGTTTTCTTCGATTGAAAAAAGAAAATCAATACTTCCCGCATATGACGATTATTTGGCAAAAAAGTCGTAAATATTCACACAGCCAAAAGAATATGACGTCAAAGAAAATCATTATTGTGTCGAGGCGGTATATTTACCGTTTGCCTAAGCTTGACTCATGGCGTTTGAGTTATTGCTAAATCGAATAGCACTTACAGATGATGCCATCTATTGGCAAACAGCGGGAACTTAGCTAATCCTCCCATTCCAGTCCGTTGCTTTGACGGTTCCTTTGTTATTGTTATAAATCGACACAAAAATTCAGCTTTACTGCGGTGATATCGGTGAATTGCCAAACAATCTACAGCAACATCTACACGACCAAGATTTTGATGTAACGAAAGCAATCGCGGCACCCACATTGCGCATAGCTTACTCATCTTCAAATCTTCGGTCAGTATACGATATATAGCACTTTTATATAACACTCAGGTAGCTCACGCACCTTCAGCCGATAATCATTTGTAGGTTTTCTTCCCAAGCCTGGTGTTGTCACCTTAATTGGTCAACCACTACGGTGTTCGTTTGCGAAGCTCATACGGTATCGTTTAATCTCTGCTACCCAATATTTTACTGTTATAAACAAAGGAGCAGACCTCCCGGGGTAGAAATAATATTAATATTGATTGGACTGAGACCTTTTCAATGGAATTATAGAATTACATAACCAACTTTGTTTACCACGTTTACAATTTTGCTGATATCGTTTACCTTCGAAGGTCCAAATAAAAATTCTAAACAATATGGTGCCTTGAAACTTAAAATATATTTTTTATGAGGTTATCACTTCGCAGCAAAATAATTTTTTTCAAACCATCGGCAACATCTATACGGCTGGTTATGGAATCGCCCTCGTATTTTATAGACAACCAGTATATTATAAAGAAACAGTTTTTACAGCTACTGTTACAGTTTGACAATCTGCACCATTCTTTTGCTATAAAACTTAATATTAATAAATTTCTACAGAAAACAATTGCGGTTCAGCATTTGCGCCAAAAATTATCACACTGAGTAAACCACGAAAACTATCAAAGAGAATCAAATTGACTCATTGACCCTTAGACGTCTCTTGACCTTGCAGCTGCTGTCCTTTCATTTGGAGTTCCTACAAAAGTTTGCACGAAAAGAACCAAAAAACTTTGGTATATTTCCACAAGATTTCTTTGCGGAGAATATTTTTCACATTTAATGACTAACTGAGAGAATTTGTTAATTAAAATTATGTCTGTGTTATAGAAAATGTTCAAATCATTCTCATTTTTGACATAAAAAAATTGATTTAACTAAGATATGCTATGTTTATTATCCATGTACAAAACATTTTTATAACTCCATACATATATGAATAATAATAATATTTAACCGTTGGTGTCTACATTTATATCCAGCACCTTCCTATCTAAATTGTTTTCTTATCCCTGCAATAAAACTTTTAAGAGATTCAAAGGACATATATATTATTCTTATCATCCTACGTAAATGGCGTTTAATGTTCCGTTTCGTTAGGTGCCTCATTTGCATGTCACGGTCATGTAAATCATTTAAATGTCTTTTGATGTTACCTGAAGCAACACTGGAAAAATAAAACAAAACGTTGCAGAGCCAATAAATATTGCAGAGTATTTTGCAAATTTATCTTGTGTTTTAAAATTTAAGCAAAAGTGAAATCCCTATTTGATAATAAATTATCTTCACAAATCACCTGAGTATATCATTAGCACATAATTTACAAGGACTTCTTGTAAAAGGACACAGAAATTCAAACCCTAATTACAATGAGAAACAGAGAGAGAGGGAGAGGGGGAGAGACAGAAAAAGGAAGAAGTTTTCTAAACAATAAAATCACCATTTAAAGCCATAATAAATATCTAAACGTATTTTTCTCCAGGATCTGCCCATACTGGGAGGAGAGTTAGAAACATTTAAAGGTGGAAAAGCCATAAACTTAAAATTAAATAAATGCAAATTTTGCTTAGTTTCGTAGGTTTCCTTACAAGTTTGTAAGTTTGCACAGTTTTTAAACGATATGTTGATCCTTTCGCTAAGATACGGCCATTTACTTCCTGAAAAAAATTAGTAACGTTTTAGGGATTTTGCCTGTGTTTTGTATTTATAGCACTAAACAAAGAGTTTGAACTTGATCTAAGGCTGGAATGTAATACATCAAAAGCGGGAAAAGGCCACCATTAGGACGCCGGAAGCTTAAGGCTCTTTGCATCGGCAGGCAACCAAATATTTAAATTTCCATTTTGTGGCTTTCCGGTTATTGTGGCAAGGGAAATAACAAAGAAATTAAATTTACAAGAACAAATAAAGGGATTTCTTTGGGCATTCAAGGAAATAACATTTAGGTGAAGAAAGTTGGCGTGTTGTGGTTGGGTTAAGGCGGGAGAAACATTAATGTAGGGGTCGGATTAGTAAAAGCTCAAATAAAGTTTACAAAAATGTGTAGCACCATCAATATGAAACTAACACTATTTGATGATGGCACAATTAATCAAAACATAGCATTTACAGTATGTATTGTGCAAAAAATGTATGGACATTAAATCACTGTGAAGTTCTGATTATCTCATTTCCTCCACCTTATATTATAAAAAGAAACAGTAGCAAATATCTGTGTGAATATATAAAGGCAATAATTGATCTTATACGGGCATTCGCTTTAGGGATAGCGATAATATTTTATAGAAAATGATTGCACTGTTACGCTCATATGTATACCTGTCTGCAATTTAACACTTCGTCAAACAAATGGAAAATGATTACAAAGTATTAATCACAATTATTTATTGCACAGCTCCGTGTGTCGATTATAAGCCGTTGCGGTGTTTACTCGAATATGGTAAAATGCCCTCATGTGGCGACTGTATTGAAGGTCCCACCATAATATGTTATATTCTTTAGTAGGCCATCAAGGGAACAAATATGAAATAGGAAATGAAAGGAGCAAAATATACTTTGAATAAATCTATGTAATTTCTTTCAGATATTATGAGAGAGATGCTATACAGATTATTAAGGGAAGTTTATAAGCAGAGATTCTAAAAATTCCATCTTTCTGATAAAAACTATTGCTGTGATATACGTTCTGTCAAAAGAGTGTGCTGCCTTGGCTAACACAAACGCAAAATATTTATTATTCATTCAAATCTATTGTATTACTAAATAATCCATTGATGTCAACGAATAATCCGATTGTCAAAACGTTTTTCAAATGTAATTTCCCACAAAGTGAATTCTCTTTCTTCAACCCAAACTAACAATTTAAGGCATCCATAAATAATAAATAAATTCTATCGATAAATAAATTCTATCGACTAAAGGCATCCATTTTCAGTCGATGTGAATTCTATCGACTGAAAATGGATGCCTTAAATTGCTAGTTTGGGTTGAAGAAAGAGAAAAAAGTCAGCCGTATCCATGTCAAGTGAATACGGTCGTTATTTGATGATATATGTTGAGTTTTTACCAAAAATTCGTTCACTATGTCTGTCTTGCAATTGGTGCATAATTGGGTGCAAAATCCATGATTTTTCTTCCTACAAATCCGGGATTTTTCTAGGATGAAAATAACTCCAAACGTCGCAAAAGACTCAGATAATATTTCTTATCTGCCGTCTAACTTTCCGGCAAGAATTCTGAGTATACAGCAGGGCCACAATCAAAGAAGATGTTCAACATCTGGAACAAACAACAAATCTGGAATGTTTCGAGGGTGAAAATAACACCAAATGTCGCAAAACACTCAGATAATATTTCTTATTTGCTGTCTGACCTTCCGGCAAAAATTCTTAATATACAGCAAGGCGATAATCAAAGAAGATGTTCAACATCTGGAACAAACAACAAACGTCACAAAACACCCAGATAATATTTCTTATTTGCCGTCTAACCTTCCGGCAAGAGTTTTGAATGTACAGCAAAGCAATAATCAAAGAAGATGTTCAAAATTATTTAACTTTTGATCGATTTTAACGACTCAGCTGAAAGGTGTCGGTACAAAGTTTGTCGACCGGTTTGCATGTCAAAGTTGTGAAGCTATTTCTTCTAACCAGTTAAAAAGCGTTTTATTGATGTGGAGTTGGAATTGACTATTTGTAGAACTCGTTCTGAGTTCTTGAAATTCAAGCCTTTCGGAGCTAATAGAGTGGCTACGTTCTAATCAATCAGGTTTAATGTCAAATCAATTCTGTAAAATGAAACAAATTGATTTGCGCCACACAGAAAGTTCAGAAACTATCTCAAACAATCATTACTTCCTTCACTTTATCCTTGGTAACCTTAGTTGAAGATGCTCATGAGCGACCGGAATAGAGCAATCCTTCCAACGAATCCGGATCCTTTTTCAATGCTCTGTGGAAGCCACATGAATTTGTTTGTGATACAATCGATTCAAGTTCTACAAGGTTTTCAGCGATTCGACACATGAATTTTCATTTGTAATGCAAAATTTCAGACAAACTCATATTTCGATATTTATATTCATTTGCTAAAATCGCAAAATACACTTGACACGTTTTGACAAAATTAGGCACTCTGAGCAATCATAGGAAATATATGAGATTCCAGATATTTTCAGCAAAGAAAAATTATTAGAGTTAAATGTTTTTGGCGGGATGTGTACCAAAAACTCAATTCGTATGCAATAAAATTCTTACAACGTTTCGATATCTTCAATGAAACTTTTCTTAGTAAAATTTCTTACGAAAATCTATCACTTCACAAGAAAGAAATTTCATTACCTCTTTCAACCAATAGTACCACTGCATAGTTTCAGAAATAAATAATTATATTGATTCTAGATACAACTTGAAATATGATAGTTTATTAACAATGAAGTTGTAGTTAGTTTTTATGGCTAATTTTGAGAAAATTTATATGTGCGCAATTTTTTGCGCAGTGATACTATTCTGAAATAATGTCTTTGGCTGCGTTACTTTTTATACCAATTAGTCTTGTTGCAATTCATTTAAAGCCTTCAAGGCAAAATGCCATAATAATGATAATTTCTAACAAAAACGATTTACGTTTTTCTAGCTAAATAGCGGACACATTTTCAATGGGGCTTCCTGGGAAAATATCGCAATCATGCTAATGATCACAATATTACTTTTCTGGTCATAACCATCATAGTAAAGTGTTTGTTAAACAACGAATACTCAATAAAGTTTTTGTGGAAAAACATCACACTGGCAAGTTTTCGATCACAGTTTTCATAATGGTGATGTCTTGTTAAAGAAAATGATATTCGAGAGGAAGTCTTGAACAAAATATCACAAAGAAAATGTTCACAATGATGGGTTTTGTCAGATGTTCACCTTCGTAAATAAAAATATTTTAGTAGCTTTCTAGTGAAAATGATGACAACACAATTTTCCAGGGAATCCGTTGAAGCGAGCCATTTGAAAACGTAATATTAGTCAGACATGTCAAGGTGGCCATTGTTCATATTCATGATAATACTATGTTCTAACCTTCATAGCAAGTTATGTCACAGCAACAGTTATCACAGCTGCATGCTTTTAACAAAATTTATTTTTATAAAACTTGGTGGAAATTTGCTTTTTCACCGAGGAATTTAATGTAGACTTGTCGCAAAACAGAAACGTTTTATATGCCGTGTGAGTGCTATTGTAGCACAGATCTTATAAATATCTGTTGGTATTTGGATCTGGATTTCCACACCAAAATTAGCCTGCAAATAGTGTTTCTTTCTAAAGTAATGGGTTTATTGTAAAAACGTGTTATTCTGCGAAAGAAGAGCATGAAAAGTTTTTGCAGAAAAGTGTCTTAAAATGTATATTGTATCAGTTTATCTGCCCTTGAGTTTGTATCAACGAAACTTACCCACCCAAGAAAAAAAAACATACAAAATTTTTGTGAAGACAACATGTAATTTGAAATGACATTTCTGTTTTCGAAAGCTTCACAGAAAAATAATTGTGTCTGAAATGTTTATAAGAAACATAGTGATGAGTGTTTGCCGTTGGAGTGCTTAGGAAATGTGTTGGTTGGAAAAATTTTTAAATTGGACTTTTACATTGGGTGATGTCACCCACAAACGCCTCAGCTAATTAATTCAGAACAAGTAAGTTCAAGTTAAGCTTTTATATTGAATAACAGCACTCAGGAACTTTCTTCCTTATCTTTTTTCTCTAGAGAAGCTCCATATTGAGTTGATTCTTGTTTATATACTATGCCATAAAAAAATGTTTGAATGTGGCAAAATAATCCAAAGAAGACAAAACCGCGTTGAAGACGAAGAGTGCCACGGACGTCAATCTGCCTCTACCGATGAAAGTCACTTTCAATAAATTTCAAGTTTGGTGCGATTTGCTGTCTATCAGCAAATTATAAAATTTTTTATTAACGGAAATGGGTCTTGGATCTATGAATGATATGGAAATAACCGATTAATCGAATGAATATCGAGGCAAAGATGCATCACCGTCAAGATTATTTCGGCAGCTTTCTTTGATTACTACGATATAGTATACAATATTACGGCTTTCTTAAACCGGACCATATTGTTGTCAAGAAGTATAATTTGAGTTGTTATGCATCGTTTGAGTGAAGCTATTCGTAAAAGGAGTCGGGATTTATGGGAAAAATATTTTTGGCTTTCACATTACATTAATGCGCCATCTCATACTGCTTTAAGTTTTCGTCAGTTTTTAGCCAAAATCTCAACAAATGTCCGTTTACGTCCATTCTATTTAGGTTTGGATGCGATAATGGAACTACAATTTCAACTTAAATTTCCATTTAACAAGCCGGTAAGCAAATGGGAAGTTCATTGCCAATCAGAATGAAAAATAGATTCTGTACAACAAGATGACCAAGAGAGGGAGAAGCAAGATGAGGGCGGTTAAACTTCATTAAATCCTAAATTGAATCAAAAATCGCTATGTTGTTAATAAGGTGAAATTTGAAAGAAAAAAGGTCTGAATTAGTACGAGGACAGTCCCAAACCTACCCGACCTGACGTATAGATGGTGTCAGCAGTTTGAAAAAAAAAAATTGTTTTAGTGAAAAGTGGCAACCTTGTAAAACATACAGTTTAAGTTTCAAAGCGTCACGTTGTTTAGTAATTTTATTCGAACCATCAAAAGCAAATCATTTCAGTGAATCTGCAGACATGACAAAAATTTGTTCTGCGTTATGTAATTTAATATTTTCATTTGAAAAATTAAAGTCGTGCTGGATTCTACTTTGAGGTGTCTGCTCGTTCGTTTACAACTGAAAAATATTGGATAACAGAGTTTAAACGAGGCCGTACGAGTTGTCAAGACGAACACCGTAGTGGTCGACCAATTGAGGTGTCCGCGCCAGACACGGTTAAGGAAATCCACAAAATGGTATTGGATGATCGCCAGCCGAAGGTGCAGGTTGAAATCATAAGTATTTCAAGAAGTCTTATACATCGGATATTGACTAAAGATTTAAAGATGAGGAAGCTGTGCGCAGGATGGGTGCCGCGCTTACTTTCAATAAAGCAAAAACAGTGTCATGAAGATGTTTCAAGAGAGTGTTTGGCGATTCACCGATTTCACCGCAAAAAATCCGAATTTTTACGTAGATTTGTAATCATGGATGAGGCATGAGTCCACCACTTCACAACTAAGACCAGGGAACTGTCAAAGCAGTGGGCTAGAATAGGGAGAATCGTGTTCAAAGGAAGCGAAGATGATTCCATTTGCAGGCAAGTTCATGGCGCCTAGTAGGATGCGCGTGGTATTATTTTTATTGACTATCTTCAGAAAGGAAAAATCATCAACAGCAAATATCATGCTAATTTATTGCAGCGCTTACGTTTAGGTGATGAAATTATGGAAATGATGAAATTGTTTCATCAAAATAATATTCCAGTTCCAGTTCCAGACCGCGTATATTTTATTGCCCATTAATCATCCCAAGTCATGATGAAGTCACGATTGAAAAACAGCGTGGTGAAAGCAACCAAGTGTGACGTCATGATCATAAGCAAGTATCCGATTAACTACATTGGTATGGACGACCACTTAAGATTTGAATCGAATTTACTTCACACTTTTGCATAACATTTATTGCAAAAGAAATGATTTATTAGCTCTAGACAATATATTTTTTCAGCAGTATTTTCTTTGTTCATAATTGTTTAAAAATAAACTTGAAATTCATCAATGACCTTGCTTATCGGTTTCACTTAGTGTTAAATTTATTATAAAAAAAAACTATTGTTGTTATCAACATTTGAAAGTATTTATGTCATTTCACTCTTATCATTGTTTGTTTTAACACCATTGTATCAATTGGCCCTCATTTAGGTGCAATAACAATTGTTTAAATAATGATACGAATATAATGCTTCACTTGAACACAGGCGTGAACTGGAGTACTTACCCCCTTCCGGCTCTGAGTCATCAATATAAATCATATTGGTTTTGTGTTCTTTGTACTCTCGCAAACGGGTACCTATGTTGAGGCCGCGGACTACTGCAACTGAGGTGAAGTTCAGAAAGTTGTAGATGAAACAGCTAATCCAGTGAATACAGTGAAGAGAACAGCCAAGTTGAATGAATGTCTCCTTAGGACCACTTTGATGGTTATTTTCGGTTGTTGACGCGTTGTTGTTGGGTAGAAAGGGGTTGATTTTCGTAAATTCTTTCTCTTTGTTTTAGTTAAAGCTGATGGGTTGATTGGTTTCTTTGTATATTTAGTTGATTCGTTTGCATAGCATTTCTGTTGGGGATTTACACTGTTTGAACATTTGTTTTAATATTTACACTGGTTGTTTCGGTATGACACTAAACGATTTAAACATTATTGTATTTTCATTAAGTTGGGATATGAATTGCTTATTATCATTTAGTTGAAGATATTTTTGTATCTTCACCTGAAGGAAGGTATTTATAATTTGATACGGCCATAAATATAACACCCAGAAGGAAAAGTTACTAAATGTCTTTTGAACAAATGAGTTTCATGACTTTTGAAATTGATTAAGCGATATCCGGTATCTATAACTTTCATAAATTTTTATTAAAACTCTTAAAACTTGACACAGCCTAATATTTTACCAGATCGTACCCGGGCATTGTAAATGGGGTATATCGGCGCGCTTCGTCTGGTACCTCATAGACAAATTAACTGATTTTCCAAAATGCAGTTTTTTCCCTGTAGACTGCAATAATCTAAAGTTTTTTCCATTGTTTTGATCTATAATTCTGGGCAAAATCTGAAAAAATTGGTTCGTTTTCCACATCACTACTGGTTACCCTCATCCAAATTGTCCATTTATTCTATGTATTCTTAAGTTCTTATCTTCTGTTAAATTGAATTAATTTCAGCAGAATTTCGTATAAGTTAAACATTTGACAAGGACTGCACTGCCAAGCGCCTTGTGGTACCTTCCACACAAACTCACTGATTTTTCGAAATTCAAATGTTAAAAATTGTCTGGAAAAATGTGTGGAGAATTGGCCTTTTTGATACTTCCCGTACAAATGATAAACTTAAGCACATATTTTTAGTTTCATACCTTTTATTAAGTCTCACTAAATTTAGTCGATTTTGATAAACACTTAACATTTGCTAATGTAATGTCCAAGAATGAAAATGTACGGCATTGTCATGCCTTTCTGGTATCAGTCGTATAAATTGATGGATTTTCCGAAATTCAATTTTTGCCCTCCAAATCTTAACACGTAGACTGCAATGACATGAATTTTTGTCGTTGATTTTAACTTATAGTGCCGGGAGAAATTTGGGGATAACTCCCACACAAACGACCTATTCAATCCACATATACTTAAGTTTCTACCTTCTATGCAGTTACACATATTTCAATCAAATTTGGCATGCAAAGGCAATATCTGGGGATAAAAATGGATCTTACTAAGACTCCCCAAAGATCTCTCTGCAACTGCGAGGCAAGGGTTACAGAAACCAGAAATGTTGTTCGCAGTATTGCTCTATATTGTCTTGTCTTATATGGGGAAAATCGATTAAACCACACTCCTTCTGTTATCTCCCGTCCAAATGACCAATTTATCTCACATAATCTTAAGATTCTATCTTCTACTTTCACTAACTTCAATCAAATGTGGTACATATTATAGATTCACTATGGCAATGACAGCAATAAAAATGAATCGAATTATCACTCCTCTTCTCGTACATTCCATACAGATTGACCGATTTTCTGACATTTAAAATTTTCCCTGTAACTACGAGACAGAAGTTACAGGAATCTATACTTTTGTTCATCGTATTTGTTTATGACGTCTGGCAATATATCAGCAAAATCGCCTTGGAAACTGCACCTTCTGTTAATTCCTATATAATGGGCCCACATATTCTTAGCTTTATATCTTTGAAGCAGATGCATTAAATTTAGTAAAATTTCGCACATGTCATGCTTTTGATAAACTTAATTCTGAGAATGAAAATTGACTGCAGTGTTATGTTCATTTGACACACATAGACTAATTTAGTGAAATTTAATTTTTACTCTAGTAAAATGTGTTTCCATTTTTTCCTTGGCAAAATGTGGAAAAAAATATGGGATTACCCCGTCATTTCTGGTATCTCCCACACAAATTACTAAATTTAAGCCATGTACTCCACATCTTTTATTCACATCTTTTATTGTCCTAAATGTCCTAAGTGTCCTAAATGTAGTATTGCGCGTTAATTCAGGACATTTGTTGATAACAGCACGGAGATTTACCCCGCCCCCTCTGGTATTTCACACACTTTTGCGCCAATGCAAAAGAAAGTTAGGTGAAGTTATTTGTCAGTTCATCTGTACTGGATAATAACACATTTTGATAAGAATTGTGGAAACTTGTTTATATTCTTGCTAAAATGTATTGATTTTCAAATTATTTCTTGCAGTTTTTAGTAAAAATTGGTCGTTAATTGTAAAAAAGCGGTACAGTGTGATTTATTCAAAATATCTCCCTTCGTTAGACGCTACTTGTTTCCATTTCTCTGGCAGAATACGAATACTGTGTCGATAAAACACTTTATCTTTTGAGGCTAACAAAAAATCGACTCAGTTGTTGATTTTCTCATTATTTCCTTACGAAATCACTGCTGAGACAAGCCAAGTCTAATCGATCGGAACAAATAACAATCGAGAAGGGGAATATTTTATGAATACAACATATGGGATAGAACTTTCAAATTGAGAATTTTTAAGCAGATTTTGATTGAAGATATTGAGATGACCATTATCAAGTCGTGTCTCAATTTCATCAATTGTGTTCGGCAGAGAGTAGAGTTGCATACGAGTAGAATCTTAGAAGCCGTTTCCTCACAAAACCCAATCGACCCAGTTCCGCCAAGAAGCGAAAAACGTTTCTGAGGGGCCGGTTCTTCAAAAACGACATAAATTTATTAAATTTATCAAAGCGACTCTAATTTTGAGTGTCATAGGGAAGCAAAGTGAAAATTTCTTTTCATGTCTGTGCACAGATATTTCAACAGTGACTCTTGGAAGCTCTGTTACGTATTATATGTCACGAGTAAAAGCCTTTGAGCTATTAAGTTTTTGGAGAAGATTCAGATCTTTCGAATGGCAACGTATTTCAAATCTAGATAGTCATGTAAAATGCTAGGAATTGATTCGTGGAACACAGAAAGTTCAGCGCCTTATATGACGTTTCTTGTTCTTAATTTTATTTTTTGTTTTATTCATTTAAAAGCCTCGAATGCTTTGGAAAGCACTGTACCACTGGTACGCCCTTGTTTTTGATAAAATCGATTTACTGTTAGCCTTCTGTAGTATTTTCAGATTTTCAGCAAACGAAATTTTGTAGAATTTTAGACAAGATCTTTTTTACCGTAGCAAAACTCTTAGAATACTCTTGAAATGAACTCACAAAGTCGAGCACTTAAGGCAAACTAAAGGGTAGATCGCTCTAAAACTCCGTATCAGTACAGGGGCTAGTTGTGCCAACTTGGCGAAAAAAGGAATGTTGACAATCCCTTTAAGTGGCCGTTTCAAATGATCAATACCCGCTAATTTCTGAACAAAATATATTCTATTGTAACACTTATTGAATTTGGTTAAATTTTTTTTTTGAATTTTAAAACTTTCTCCCAATTAAATCAATTAGGATAATGAAATATAGGAAAATATGCTGAATGTGTTTCAATATTTCTTGAATGTTTGTGTTTTGTAATAGACCTTCATAACTTTGATACGTTGTTCGACAGTCAATCGTTCTTCCACAATTGAGATTGTCAAAGAACGCATTTGACAAATCTGAAGGTAAAACATTATTAGGTAAACATTATTTGACTCTTTGCATTCGACTCAGTTGCAAATAACATCAATCCGTTCGTTAGTGAAATCTCTTCATTTGTCACATTTTTTGATTTTGTATTATTTTTTGATTTGTATTTATTAAGATTATTTATTAAAGTGTTTCCATATTAAGATATTTTATTTAATATAACTTTTTAATAATAATTTGTGCTTAATACAGTTTTTCACAGAACTTTTTTGTAGACCACTTTAATTATATTTGTTGTTTGCACATAATTTTCCGTTTACTTCTTTTGCAATTTCATTTTATAGAACACTACAAAATTGTAGTTTTTGTTTGTATATTTTTTCATTTCCATTTTAATATATTTGAACACATTTTAGATATTTTTTTCTTAAATTTCTCTTCACTTTAATTTGTGGTGGCAAATTGATAGAACTTCTTTTATAAACTTTTTCCACTGCCAACGTTATTCTATTCTTCGTGCTGTTAGTTTCCGTTTTATTTTTGCCAATTTTCTATTTTTGACTTCTCTCTCTTTCTCTTTATCTCTCTCTCTCTATCTACATTTAACTATTTCTTATATTTATATTCCACTCTGTAATTTTTGTTTTGCCCTTTATTTCCTTTCGTTTTTTCGTTTTTCATTGCATTTGCTGACCTTTTATTGTGCGTGTTTGGTTTTATTGTGCTACGAATGTTTATTACGCGTGTTTCACATGTTCGTGTTGTTCTTGGCCAACAGTTTTACTTCATACTAAAATTTTGGTATTTTTCGTCGGGGCTTTTTCCGTTTCTTCAATAGAGCAATTTTTGCTGCTTTGGTTGCTTGCGTTTTCTGTTGTTTTGTGTTCATAAGCTGGTCTGGGCTGAGCTGGCATTGGTGGTGGGTGAGAGAATATTTTGACGTTCGTTCGTTATCGCTGTGTGCTGGGCAACGTAATTGTAGATAGGGAGTAGTAGTGGTTGCATTTTTGAGATGGTGCAAATGATGCCCTGGCGGGGGACAGAGGTGTTCAAGTGTTCGGTGCCTAATGGCTCCCTGGCACCAATTACTCTTGTTGTTTTTCCCCCCTTTTTTTCCCACAGGTCTCTGGTGGTTTGTTGTTTAGTTGTTTTCCGCTTTTTGTTTGTGTTTTATTATTTCTTTCGCGTTATATTGCTAACTGTTGTGTTGCCTTGTTTTGTTATTGTTAAGAAATTTCTTCTGATTTTTCCTCTTTGTTTGCTTTCAATACTTATGCTCTACCGTTGCCTTCCTATTATTTGCTTTCTTATTAGATATCTTTTTGGCGATTTCCCGTCCTAATGATTCGATATTCCCCGCATTCACTTTATTGTTCATTTGGCCGCCCATTCTTCCTCTTTGTTTGTTTTCAGCCAAAATAATCTAAAAATATAAAAAAGAAGGAAACAAAAAAATAAAAAAATTACAAAATAAACAATTGAATGTGAACACATGTATAGTACATCAGCTATAGCTGTAGCTATCTATTAAGGAATTCTCGGTGGCGGTATATAGACTTCATAATATTAACTAAATTTATATAGATTTCTTTCATTTCATATAATAGATGTTAATCGTGATGTTTTCTTTTATTTTTTTTTTTTTTTATTCCTCGGTGTTCTTAAATGTTTAACTTATAAATCGTTATGTACTATTGCCAACCTAAAGAGAATACTATGGATTTGATGTGAGCAACAAATACATTTTTGAAAGATATAAATTATTCGTCTACTTTACAAGAAAACAGCTAAGTGGTGATATAAATTTTGTGATCACTTGTTGAGCAAGTGAATTAAATTGATTTGTCGTAATCGCACTGCATGCCAAAGGGAGGGCTTCGATTCATATATGTTAATTATTTACATAAAATGTTTTATTTCTAACCCGATTTCGATACAACTAACTATAAAAGAAACAGTTTTCAATATATAAAATAGAGATCTATATCGATTTTATTGGAAAGTACATTTTACCGGTGAAAAATCGTGCCACGGTGGTTAGTACACGGGACAATCGATCGCACGATCCAGGGTTCAATTTCCTTTATTGCCACTTTTAAATATTTGACCTCAATATGTCTAACGAATAGTTCGAGTAGTCTAATAATCGAAAAGTCTTATAAATGTTTTTCAAACTCTGAGCTTCAGAATCGTCCTTAAACTGTAGGTCCCGTTGAGTGAATCTAAAAATAAAATGCGTTTAACCCCACTGAATATGATGATGTGTCATTTTCTTTATTTTACCGGCCAATAAAATCCTAGTTTAATTCCGACATATGAAGAATTGAAAATATTTCTGAAACCAGAGTTCATAGCATTTATCTAATATTTCTCTCTTTAAAATTACAACAGAAAAAATACTGGATTGAAAGAATTTTTTTTGTTCCGAGGAAAAAGCAGACACCTGTGGCGTTTTCCTCGGTACTATATTTATCCCCTATTGACTTGTTACTCATACGCACCGCAATTATTTTAAAACAAAATTAATTGTTACTAATACGTCACCTTTTAGAATTCTATAATACCACTCATACGTTCGTAAATGCAATGTAAAATTACCAAACCTTTCCTGCAATTTACATATATTTATTAGAAGAGGTGTGATAAAAAAAACAGGGTTTTCAAATTTCGTGAGTTCGATTTTCGCATTTTTTTTTTGGTACACATGCCTGTTATATATGTTGACAATATCAGTCATTTTGGATTGTCAGTTTGTTCTTGACAGATAAAAATGTTAGTCATGTTTATTATTTACTATTCGAAAAAATGGATCAAAGAAACTGTATCAAATTTTGTGTAAAAAATGAAATTAAATGTGCAAGGACATTTGAAATGTCGACTGTGGCGTTTGGCGAGTCTACTATGAGCAGAACACAAGTTCAATTGTGGTATAACCGGTTTAAGGAAGGCCTAGAAAATGTCAATGACGATGCTCATCCTGGACCGAAAAGCACATCAAGTTCGGTCAAATGTAAAGGTTTTGCTCGCTGTTTTTCAAGTACCTTGCCATTATATATGAAATACATTTAATATGAAATATGATTTAATTTTTTAAAAATTTGGCTCAATGGCAGGTGTAGACCATAATGTGCACCAAACTGACACTTTTCTGGATACAATTGCTTTCCACAATCTTTTCTGGGTTCTCTGAGCCCCATATGCGACAAATTTCCTTGTTGACTTAACCACCGAGTGAGAAATGGGCTTCATCGATGAAAAAAAATTTTGTTCGATTGAAAACCCACGTTTGAATAAGTTTTTACTATTTTTACGCATTTTTCGGTTGTTAAACGATCTGTATTCGTGAATAGCAAACCTTTCACTAAATATATAACACTTCAGATGACAGGTATTTAACAGCCGACAGTGTTGCCGGACTAGCGGTTTTGAAACCACTAAATGGATAACACTTTATAGGTATTATACGTCGGAGACTATTAAAATTTCATAAAATTCGTAAACTTCACAAAATTCCTAAAATTCATAATATTCATAAAATTCATAAAATTTATAAAATTCATAAAGTTCATAAAATTTATAAAATTCATAAAATTTACAAAATTTGTAAATTTCATAAAATTCATAAAATTGATAAAATTCATAAAATTTATACAATTCATAAAATTCGCAAAATTCATAAAATTTATATAGTTCATAAAATTTTTGTAATTCGTAAAACTAATAAAATTCATGAA
>JAHXMU010000107.1:1861684-1886791 GCA_019455685.1 Philornis downsi | reverse complement strand
TAGTTCATAAAATTTTTGTAATTCGTAAAACTAATAAAATTCATGAAATTCATAAAATATATAAAATTCACAAAATTCGTAAAATTCGTAAAATTCACAAAGTTAATAAAATTCGCAAAATTTGCCAAATTCACAAAATTCATAAAATTCATAAAATGCATAAAACTCAAAAATTCATAATAAAATTCATTAAGAATCAAATTTTTTCTATTAAATTATATATGTTGCAAAATTTATGTATGAGGAAGTAATCCTACCTATTTTTTTGCTATTTATTTGTTCGTATAAATTTCTTTTGAAAAAAAAAAAAAAATACATTTATAATTAATTTGTTGCAATATTTGTTTTCAATTAATCAAATACTTAATAGCAACAATAACAATTTCAGAATTTAAAAACTTGTTGTCATTTCATTCTCGAATATTTCTGTGCGATGCCAGAAACAAAAGTCACTTTAAATCGCCAACTACTAGGCGATGATTGAACATGACGGCTATATGATGATGATCGTGCTGACGATGATGTTTATGGGGTTGGAGATGACTACAAATTTTGCTATTTTGGCAAAGCTTTCATAATATCAGCTACACACGACTGTGTACAAAAGGATGAGTCGCAACTAAATTATTTACAACAAACGCCAACGGCATTTGCCTAGAAACGTCACAGCTGAAGCTCGTTAAGCCTCCCCTTACTAACAAAAGATAAAATCACACACAAAAGACAATGACAACCAAACTTCCGGTAAAGTGAATTAAAATATTGGCTAAACGAGAAATAGACGCATTGCAAAATAGTGCGGTTTTACAATAAGCAAAATGTAGTGTTAAATTAGGAAAGTCTACAATACCCCAACGATGATAAATACGCCCATAATAAACATCTAAAATGTACAAACAAAATTCAGTTAATTATATGCGTTTTACTTAGCTTTTTAATTAGTTGTTGCTAGTAAATAATTAGGTCAGATAATTTGCTATCGCAATGGGTTTTGATGTCTTGATTGTTTAAACATATATTTGAATTCAACGGTAACATCGTCTAGTAATCGATAAGAGAGCTAAGTTTAAAATTGAACAGCTCATGCCATTGTGCAGCAATTTCTATTATAATTTTGACTAATGGGAGTATTCATTAATACCCAATAGCTGACCTCTGAACATATTCAACATTTTCGTAATATATGACGATACAGCAATTAGCAATTACTTAATTGTTTTTCGAGCAACAGTTGGCAAGTAAGATATCATAGGAATATTTTAACACATGATGTCATCATTAGCCAACCCATTCCAGTTAGCCTTTCTCCTATGAATTATAACTTTTCATTGCTCATAATCGATAAATTCATATCTTTATAAGTCAGTTAAAGGTTGATAATGGGTTGCCATTATCAACGATTAACAGCCTTCACTTCTAGAAGTTGTGTTAAATTTAAAACCGACAGGAGTAACAGATTTTCCCATACCGGCCAGTTGTGCACAGAAACAATAACAGAAAAAAAGAAAACAAAAATTGTACTGATCGTAAATAATACAAGTTTAAAATACTTAATTACTTCTAACACCTCTTCTCTAAAGCACTGAATGTGTTTACAAATATATAAAAAGATAAGGAAACACTTCTGGGAATTTTGCGGGAAACTTTGCAGACGTGTGACAGAAATAAGGGGAATGAGTCGTGTTCAAATCACCTACAAATTGACAAAATTATTTGATGAAATTTATAAATCGTACGAATTGATAAATTCGTTGAAGTTTCTAAGATACATGACATTTTTTGTATTATGAAATTTGCAAAATTTATGGAATTTATGAAATTAATGAAATTTATAAAATTTATAAAATTTATACAATTTATAAAATTTATAAATTTTATAAACTTTATGAATTTTATAAATTTTATGAATTTTATAAATTTTATGAATTTTGTGAATTTTATGAGTTTTCTGAGTATTATGAATTTTATACATTTTACGAATTTTATAAATTTTATAAATGTTGCGAATATTATGCATTTTGTGAATTTTATGAATTTTATGTGAATTTTATCAATTTTATGAATTTTATAAATCTTATCAATTTTGTAAACTTTACGAACTTATGAATTTTATGAACTTCATTAATATTATGAATTTAATGAATTTAATGAATTTAATGAACTAATTGATTTTATGAATTTTATAATTTTATAAATTTATGAATTTTACGAGTTTTATCAATTTTATGAATTTTATCAATCTTATGAATTTAATGAATTTAATAAATTTCATGAATATTGTGAATTTTATGAATTTTATGAATTTTATGAATTTTATGAATTTTATGAATTTTACGAATTTTATAAATTTTATAAATTTTACGAATTTTATGAATTTTATAAATTTTATGTGAATGTTATGAATTTTGTGAATTTTTTTGTAAATTTTATCAATTTTATGAATTTTATAAATTTTAAGTGAATTTTATAAATTTTAAGTGAATTTTATCAATTTTATGTAAATTTTATCAATTTTATGAATTTCGTGAACTTTATGCACTTCATGAATTTTATGTATTTTATGAATTTTATGAATTTTATGAATTTTATGAATTTTATGAATTTTATGAATTTTATGGATTTTACGGACGTTATCAATTTTATGAATTTTATTAATTTTATAAATTTGGTGAGTTTTATGAACTTCATGAATTTATGAATTTAGTGAATTTTATGGACTTTATCTATTTTATGAATTTAATGAATTTTATTAATTTTGTAAATTTTATGCATTTAATAAATTTTATGAATTTTTTGAATTTTATGAATTTTATGAGTTTTATAAATTTTATGAATTTTATGATTTTTTTGCATTTTGAGAGTTTTATGAGTTTTGTGAATTTTATGAATTTTGTGGTATTTACGTATTTACGAAATATGTGAAATTTACATAAATTAACATTTATAAAAGTTATAAAATTTATACAACAGGGTTAAACAGAATTTATATAATTGTTAACCCTAGATATTCCAACAGTTCATAAAACTAATAAAGTTCATTAAAATCATGACATTTGTAATATTCATAAAGGTATTTAATTTTATGTATTTTACAACATTAGCAAAATCTCTACAATTTTTAAGATTTAACAAATTTTTAGCCTTTCATTCAATTTCTTGCTATTGATTTTTGCAATTAATTGTGTTATTCATTTTGTTCAAATATGCTATCCGTATGTATTGTGTGTGATGAAGTAAACACCATTTTCCGGAAGTTTCCTTAAACACAATTTTTTTTCAATCATAATGTAGCAGATTTATTTGCATCTACGTGCCCACTTCACCAGATTTATTGTTTGTACAAGGACTACAAATATTTGCAGGTATATTCTCAGTTATATATAGTTATCTTGAATGCATTCGTTGTAGTTGAATTTTTTATAGTTTATGTTCCATTGTTGTTGAAGGAGCATTCCCTTTACATTTTTTTTACTCAGTTGCTGCAGTTTTGCATAAAAATTCCATGAATTTCATGGTAGCACTTAACAAGTTTCAGGTGTGCAATTTTAGCTTTTTTGTTTGAATTCTCAACTAGTGCATAAAAAAACACTGCGGCTGAACAATAGCTATACGTACACCCCTACATGCTCAGCAAGTACCCGTTCGGCCCCTTTGTCCATCCTGGTGCCTGGATTTTGCTTCAAGTTGTTTTGCCCCAGCCCTCCACTAGCGGTTCATTGTTTGCTATTTACATTTACAACACACATCATAAAAATCCTACACCAGCTTCCATGCGGAGAAAATAAAAAAAAAAAACACTGAAAATACGAGTATATTATATTGCCACAATTCCTGGGATTAAGAAATGTTTGCGGGATGAATGGGGCAAACTTTTTGGTATAGATGGAGAAACGTTTATATAAACGCCGCTTAAATTTATTAGCCCTAGAGGAGGGAGAATCCCTTTTTCACTGCATTCACTTTCGTTTCTATTTTGCGCGAAACGCCGACGGATTTCGACTTGACGTATTTTTTACACTCCAACGAGAATTTATGAACTTATTCAACTTCATTTGGTTTGCGGAGATAGGCGGTGGGAAACGAATAGGATTTACTCTACATATACTGTGAAACAGATATTTGTGCCCCAAGTGTTATTCAAAATTAAATATCCAGTTACACAAATGTACACAATTTCGTCAAGGGCTTTGATTATTAAAGTGTGTTAATAATTTCCCCTTAACCACTTTCATCCATTGCAACTTATGCTAATTCCCTATGAAGGACACTGAATGGGATAAGGCCTTGAAATCATGGGATCCACCTAAAAGGAAACATGAAATTCCACTTACAAAAATTATTTTCGTATTATTATGATTATTATTTCGTATTATTCCCAGAAACATTGAAACAAAAAGAATGTTTTTATGTTTTAATTTTTTAATTCTACTCAAGCAAGAATTCATTTGGGAAATGAAGAAAAGCGAACCCATGACGCGACGCACAAATGTTTTATGAAGAAACTCAAAAGGCGAATCAATCAATTGAAACGAATTTCATATTTATAAAATTTCTTCAATTACGTGCACTTCAATAATAATGAAAATCGGCGAAAGTATGTGGGCAGAATAAAGTTGGAAAGTTGCATTTAAGCTAAAAAGAACTGAAGAAACGTAAAACTTTAAAGATTGTGAATTATTGAAGAAGCGATCCAATCAATTGCCGGCTAACACTTTTGCATGAAGGCATGTTAATTACACATCTGCTTTACTCATTGTGCTTCAAGGGTTATTCCACATCCATATCGGCTATTCCATATTCATTTAGTGGTTTCAAAACCGCCGGTCTGACAAGGCTGCCAGTTGTTAAATAGCTATAGCATTTGTGTAATTGGATATTTTACTGTGAATCAACAAATATCTATTTCACAGTATATGTAGAGTTAATCCTATTCGTTTCCTACCGCTGCGGTTGTTAAATAACTGTCATCTGAAGTGTTATTTATTTAGTCAAAGGTTTGCCATTTACGAACATGGATGTGTTAACAATCAAAGAACGCATAAAAATAGTTAAAATTTACTACAAAAGTGGTGATTTAAACGTGAACTTCCAATCAAATCGAAGGTCATTTCTTACTCGGTGGTTATGTTCACAAGCAAAATTGTCACATGTAGTGCTCGGAGAATCCAGAAGTGATTATAGGAAGATCATTGCATCCGGAAGAAGTAACTGCTTGGCGCGCATTATGTTCTGGAGGTGTCATTGGTCCGTATTTTTACGAAATGATGCGCTGAATGAGTCTCAAAAGGATCTAATCCATAGGTGGATATTTAAATGGTATTATATTTCATCCTAGCATTATAAGGAACTAAAAATTTCCCTAAAATCTACGCGTTGTGTGTTTTATTTAACTTTACTTTTGAAACGGAAAAATAGATAACCCTATATAATAATTATACCTCATTCCACATCGGGTGATCTAGAATTGTGATTAAATTTACCAAAAACATTTGTTTAAAAATTTTGTTTTAATTTAAAAAAAAAATGATGAAGCAAATCTTCAGACTTGCCTTCAGAACGTATGAACAATTCTATTATACTGTGGCGTATTAGTAATAATATTGTTGAAATTAAATCAACTATGAACAACATTTTGAAAAAAACTGAAGATATTAAATTTTGCGACGATATAGTGATAAAATGATATAGTAAATTCATAATTTTAGTGTAAAAAATCGACAAACTGATTAAATTCGTAAAATTGATAAAATGAAAACAGTTAATGTAAATCATAAAATTAATAAAATTTATAAAATTCAGAAGATTCATAAAATTTAAATTAAAATTAAATTTTCATATTAAGGTGATTATTATTTGTGATTTTATAATATACTAATGATTGCTATGGGAACACATGCCATACGTGTTTTATCCTTTCAGTTCAAACTCCAATTTGTGTCCTCTTTTTCTGCCGTTGAAAGTTCGAATACTTTTGGCAATATTACTCGTTTGCTATGTTATTAAATAATTGAACAAAAGGACGAAAATAAAAAAAAGATGTGGAACTGATTTTCACATTTAAATAGTTTACACGTATTCTGTTTTTGACTGACGGAAAGAAATTTTTTTATTTGGTGATGGTGAGCTTTCAAGCATTTGTCCACTACCTGGCAGTGAAATGTTCGTCAGGACATCGATTTCACCGGCAACTCAAAAAAAAGTTTAATGTCGAGTCGGGGCTAATGACCGCAAGCTCTATAGTCGTGTGCCATCAAAGCCACTGACGGCAAAAATTTGAATAATTGTTTGAACTGAACTTCATTTACCCTCAACAATACTACATTTATTTAAACATTTACATTAAGCAACTATCCCAATGTATTATAAATCGTATTTAAATATCTCTGTAATACTGCATATGCATTAAATTGAATTCCCATCGAGAACTACTTAAAATATTGCATATTTTTTAAGGTAGAGCTTTTCGTTTCCTATTCTACCATCTGCTGCCTCTTTCCCCTTACTTCATGTGTCTGCATTATTTACAGGTAATCTATAGTTTAACTGGGATAACAACGCATACGTAACGTTAACTGCATGAGACATGCAACAACGAAACCTTTAATATATCAGAACAGTGAGCACAGCAGGGCATCTACCGCACAATGTTGTTTACAACAAGTAAATGGCGCAGGGACGGACACACAGAGGCAGACGATCACAATAGTGGGATGAATGAATTCATGGTGCTACGGCCGAACACCTAGAGGGAAGTGTAAACATATTGTGGAAGACCGTTGTATTGGCTTAAATTTATGGCTGCTTTGTCTGCCTGGTGTAAAGTCTTCTTAAATTCATTGATCTCTGAGGGTTTAGTGCAGCCGCAGCTATAGCCGCAAAAACAATTGCTTAGTTAGACAACAAAAAAATAATTGAAAATCTATTGATAGCCATTTGCGTTTCAGCAGATCCTGTACGTCACACAAATTTAATTTTTTACCGTCTGTTGTAGTTGCAGAATCGTTTTTTTTTTGTGAATGCTGACATAATTCTTGCAAACAATTAGATCTGTTTTGGTTTTAGTGCCACGGTTTTTGGAGAATTTATGCAATTTTAACCTAAAACGTTACAATGATGTTGCTGAAGAATTTTGTTAGTTTTCATAGTATTTCCTATTCGCTACCAGATGTACGTGCGGTGTACAGTGATGTGGAAGGAAAAAGTGGTAAAGAATTTATTTATTATTATAATTCTGTTAGCATGAATGAAATGAAATTTTTACCATCCCACATTTTTTGAAATTACCCATACATAAACGATCAGTTACGAAAAGGTAAAGGAAAAGCTTTTCGATATTTGTCTTTTCAGATGAGTTTGTATATGCTGATATTTTTGAAAAATTCATAATTTTTTTGAAGATCTCTATGTTTCCTTTTATTCAACGAATTTATATGCATTAATTAATATTGTTCATACGCTACATATTAATCCTACAAAAATATGTGCCGCATATTTATTTTTATCATAAATTGAAAATTTTATTATTTTCTATAGAATTGCTATTTATATGCAGAATTTTGGTTTTTAATTTTATGATTACTATTACTAATATGACTCCATGTATGAGCGTTGTATGATTTGGAACTCGATGAGCGAAAATTCTTTATATCTAATTATTGGTCTGAATTTAAATTATAATTACTAATACGCCACCCAAAGAAGCATAAATATTATAATTATACTTCCGTCGAAGAAATTTAAAAATTATAATTACTAATACGCCACCCAAAGAAGCATAGAAATTATAAATATGCTTCCGTTGAAGACATTTAAAAATTTCTCAAACGTTAACGTTTGAGAGGGTTCATGGTAAGATATCGCTACTTTTTTTTTTTTGGATCCTATCGATGAAGACTTGATAGACTTAATACTTGACTTGGTCTTAGTTTAACAACTGCTATGGGAGATTGCGCAATCATATTTTTTTGTGATCTCTTAGAATCTACTTGGTATAGGATCTGAATCCACAGTATGTAAAGCAGCCAAATTGGGGATACTTTGTGACATCTCCCCTAGGAAGTGGGCAGATTTATAGGCGTAATTTACTCAGATATTAGTAGACACATGTATAAAGAGGGTGAATATGATTTCATATTATATAGTTAAAAAGTTTAACTAAAATTAAAAAAAAAAACATTTCAAACATTAAAAATATTAAGATTAATAACATTCATACGTCAACAAATTTCATACTTGACAAAAGATATGCAGCATACGCCATTGTGGCGTAATGTATGAATTTGATAAGAATATTTCAATTTCTACATGTTTTTTGGTTAGTTAAAAGCTATCGAATTTCATAAAAATTAATACATAATATTAATATGAATATTAATCATATGATACCAAAAGATTTATATATATGTTATAAGCCACTTTGACAAGCAAATGAATTAAGAAAAAAAAAAAAATAAATAAATAAATAAATAAATACATTTATGAAACAGATATTTCGACTCCAAATCTCCATTATACACCAATTTGTTCAGCTTTATGTTGTACAAATAAAATTTTTAGAATTTTGTTCTAGAAACTTATTATAAAACAATACTTATCTTTCTGTAGACGTGTTTTTAACTATGAAAGTTTTCCAAATATATACGAAATATATAACTGACATAACTAACACAGGTACATGTAGGCACAAATTCAGTGTAAACATGTTTTTTCTGCGATTTTTAAAATTAAAATATGGAATGATAATTTTTTTTTTTTTTTTTTGGCAAATGGAAATTTATTAAATTGACTTTATCAAATACACGTGTTTGTGAATGGTACATTGTTTACAAAATCTGTCAAGATGGAGTAAAAGATTTGCCTTGTTTCAGTCAGCTGATAATGCTTCCAACTGATGTTTACACGGACAAAGTGAGTGAAATGTTGCCAGGAAATCGAAGCGTAGGTGCAGGTCTGAGGGGCATAGCTGCAGAACGTTCTGAATCTCACGAATTAATTCGTAACATTTTATACGATTTTCCATGTGAGAAAGACGTTGCCACTCAGCTAATTCCGAAATATCTGAATTTGTTTCAAAACCTCAATCGCTTGAAAATCGCTGTAGATAGAGCTAGAATGAATCAGTTTTATACCCAGACGCATAAGATGTATTGTAATTAGTAATGAGATTTGGGTTTACGAGTTTTAAAAGTCGTCCAGCTTCGGAATGCCGTCTTCCAACTGAGTTCAAACTGAAAAAATGACGTCAATGTCAATAAGAAGTCAAATTAGTATTGACTTTTTCTTTGGTTATGGTTATGTTTGGTACTTGAAATTCTTAGGAGAAGGTTAGATGATAAATAAAGAATACTCCTTGATGATTATGCGGCTTTTGAAGGAACAAGTTCCATGGAAAAGGCTTGATTTGTGCAATAGAACATTTATGTATTTTGACCAATGACAACCGACCATATCACAAGGCTGACTAGCTGACTTTTCTTTTTTTTTTCCAAAACTCAAATTATTATTTGGAGGCTTCCGTTCTCAGTAGATAATGAAAAGGAATTTTGTGACGAGAACTGAAATGAAAACGCATTTAAAAAACTTATTGTTGATTGAATTATTGCACGTACTTCAAAGGCGACACACTGATGCTATAATTTTTTATAAACAATGAATATTTATTGACCAATTTTCGGTATTTTTTTTTACAAAATGTACATTTGTATTAGCTGCGCAACCAAGTTCTCGCTGTTTTTTTTTATAAAAATAAAACTTCATTATGAAAATATGTTTACAAATGATTCATTAAAAATATTACCCATCGCAAGCTATTACTTTTTCTCATTTTTCTGCCAAAGCCTGAATTCCGTCGCGGTAAAACTGTGTATCTTTTGAAGCAATTCACGAATACAGGCATTCCATGATGTCGTCCTATTTGCGGGAGCAAGTGATAATCGGACGGCGCAATATGTGGTAAGACTTCCCATCTCAGCGTTTCCAGATAGGTTTTAACGGGCTTGTGACATGCGGCCAAGCGTTGTCATGTTGAGGAATCACTTTTTCGTGCCTCTCCGCGTATTGTGAGCGTTTCTCGCCCAGAACTGGACTTAATCGCATTAATTGAAGTGATGCCAGTGATGGTTTCGCTTCGTTTTAACAGCTCGTAATAAATAACAGCGACATGGTGCCACTAAATACAAAGCATAACCTTTGCAGCGTGAATATTTGGCCGAGGTGACGACGTAGAAGCATGACTCGGTAACCTCCATGACTTTCTTTTCTTTAGGTTGTTGTAATAAATCCATTTTCATCATCCGTTACAATACAATGAAGAAACCCCTTCCTTTTTTGCCGCTGAAACAGTTGTTCATAGGCTGAACGTCCCTTTGCTTTAACTTATAAGAAACCCAAGTTCCTTACTATTGCTTTTCATTCCCAACGCATGCCATCGTTTGGAAATGGCTTGATGTGTAAGTCCTAATATTGAAGCAAACTCTACTTGCGTTTGACACGGTCTCCCATCAAGCGATGCCGGTAACTCAGTGTCTTCGAAGGTTTTTCGTCTTCTTTAACAAGATCGGTCATCAACATCAAAATTACTGTCTTTAAAACGACCGAAACAATCTCGAGACGTTGCTTTACTTAAAGCAACATTTCTGTAAACGTTTTGAAGCTCTCGATGAGCTGCAGCCGCCGTTTTCTACGCCTGAAAGAAAAAAAATCCGTACTTCCTGCATATAACGATTATTTGGCACAAAATCATACATATTCACACAACCAAAAGAATATGACGTCAAAAGAAAATCACTCTTGTGTCGAGGTGGTATGTTTACCATGTGCTTAAACTTGGTTCATGATGTTTAGGTTAGGTTAGAATTGACTAGAACTTACAGCTAGCGCAATCTATTGACAAAAAACGGGAACGGTTTATCCATTTAATGGTTTTAAAGCCGCCGGTTGTCAGCTGTTAAATGCATATCATCTGAAGTGTTATTTATTTAGAGAAAGGTTTGCAATTTACAACTATGGATCATTTAGCAACCGAAAGACGCATAAAATTAGTTAAAACTTGCTACAACAGTTGTGATTCAAACGTGGCCTTTCAATCAAAGTGAAGCTTAATTCTCACCCGGTAATTACGTCAATGAACAAAATTGTCATATGTGGGGCACAGAGAACCCAGAAATGATTGTGGAATAGCCATTGCGTACGGAAAAAGCGACTGTTTGTTGTGCATTATGGTCTGGCTCGTATTTCTTTCGAAAATGACGCTAGAGAAACCTCAAGAGCATCCAATCCAGAGGCGGTCATTTAAATGATATTATATTTCGTACATGATGGCAAAGTCCAAGCATTATAGTGTCATACAAATTTAATCGAAATTATAGACTTATGCAAGTTTTATTTAACTTTACTTTTTTTTTTGTTTTTTTTTTTTTATTTTCTTCATACAATTATTAACACTGTTTATAATGTCTCTGCGCCATATAGGCCTTAATAGAGACCAGTTGGCAAAATTAATAATATTCAAGTTAACATTTAAAAATCTGAAGAAGAAAAATATATATATCAATTAATAACATAACAGTTGTAATAAAAAAAATACATATGTATACTAGCCGACCCGGCAAACGTTGCTTTGCCTTCAAATTTTAGCAGGAGCTGAAATAATTGCTTTTTAATTTGTGGTTTGTATAGGAGGTACCATTCCCCATTGTCCAATCCCGCATATATTTGCAGCAGCACTTAAGATATGTACACCAAACCGATGTACCAAATTTTGTTCAAATACCGTAAACAGGAGCAGAAATATTGGATATTTAATTTATGGTTTGTATGGGAGGTACCACGCCCCATTGTCCAATCCCGCCCATATTTGCAGTAGCACTTAAGATATGTACGCCAAACCTACGCACTAAATTTTGTTCAAATACTGTAAGCAGGAGCAGAAATAATTGATTTTTAATTTTTTGTTTGTATGGGAGGTACCACGCCCCTTTGTCCAATTGGACCGAATTGTAAATCTAAACCATCTCGGGCACCACCCACATGCATATACAAAAATTTATGCAAAGCGGTCCAGTCGTTTAGGAGGAGTTCACTAACAACGCCCGTACAGTAGAATTATATATATAAAGATTTTGAATGAATTAGAAATCATAATATAATATTTTAGAGAACAAAATAAATTATAGAAGTGTTTCAATTCTTTCAAGTAAATATAATTTAATTTTCAATTTAAATTCTGATATTCTGGCAATTTGCCTAATATCATGTGGTAATTCATTAAATACATGAGGCCCAGCGTAGCATACTTTTTGCTTTGTCAGCTCAAGTCTACATCTTGAAGGTACTAAGCTTAGACGCTGACGTGTATTTACTTGGGATTGGATAAAATGTCGATGAAATATTATAAATGCATTACCAAATTGACCTTCAGATTTGAAAACAAACAAACAAAGGTTTTGCTTATACAGGGTGGGCCATAAGGGTGTTGGCGGTTTCAATATTCAATTAAAAAAAAAACTACGAAACATACAAAAAATATATTTGTATTTTTAAAAAGTAGAAGCATGGGAATTTTTAAGACTTAAAAATAATGTTGTCCAAATGGCTTCCCTCCAAATGGCTTCACTCTTGGAACCGAAGTCGCAAATTTTGGAAAACTCGTTGATAAGTTGTTCTCGGTATTTTGTTACTTTCCTGAATAATGTTCCTCTTCAACTGCTTTAAATTGGTCGGATTATTCTCGTAGACTACCGATTTGTGGTAGCCCCATTGAAAATAATCGCATGGAGAGAGATCGGGGCCATTCAATATCCCCCCTTTTCGAAGTGAGTCTTCCAGGAAAAAAATTATTCAGCAGCTCTATGGATATCCTAGCCGTATGACATGTGGCCCCATCCTGTTGAAACCACATCCTCGAGGTATTGCCTTGAAGTTCTTGCAAAGCTGGCACCAAAAAGTCTGCTAGCATGTTGCAATAATTGTTTGCTCTAACCGTCATCGCATGCCCTCTTTCGTCCTCAAAAAAGTATGGTCCAATAATACCGGTTGACGTTATCCCAGCCCACACGACAAGCTTAGGGCTGTGAAGTGGACGTTCATGCAAGCGTCGGGGTTTAGTCTCGGACCAGAACCGACAATTTTGTTTGTTCACATGGCCATTAAGGTGAAAATTGGCTCATCACAAAAAATCACGTAGTTGAAATTGTTGAACCGTTCTAGCATCAAATTGACAAAGTTAAGTCGGTTGTTGGCATCATCGGGTTTTATTTCTTGGACTATCTGAATCTTATAAGCCTTCAAATGCAAATCACGTTTAAAAATTCGTCGTAAAGTTGTTCTTTTGACATCCAAAGACTGACTTCTCTTAGGTGTTGACTGTTGCGGATTTCGCTGAACTGAAACACGAACACGCTCCCCAATGTCGGCTGATCTTGCAGAAGCTGGGCGACCACGAACCGTAATTGGTACTGTTGAGCCGGTTATTTCGAACATTCTGATCCATTTCCGTATCACATTGGCGCTTGGAACTTCACTTAAATCGTGTAAACCGTGTTCATGCCGATACAAACGTCGTGCAGTAATCACTGATTTATTGTTTTCGTAATACGCTCGGACACAGAATGCACGCTGCACTCCCGTGTACGGCTCCATGGCGACTAAATTTCCAGGAAGCGGCGCAGCGAACAACATATCCCCCCGCCACCCCGCGCCGCGCGTTACCGAGAAATTGAAGAATTAAATCGCCAGCACTCATATGCCCCACCCTGTATATTCCTTTTACGGGAAGAACACTTTTAGCATAATTCTTAAACAAATTAACGGTAGGAAACTCTATTGGCAAGTTGTAAACAATTTTTAAGGCTTTATTTTGTGCACTTTGCAAAGATTTCAGACAAATAAAATTTTTAGCAGCATATACTATTGGTATATACACCAGATGACAATGGATTAAAGCATAATATAATCAAAGTTTGGTTTCTGTTGACAATTTATATTTAAACTTTCTTAGAATTCCAGTAGATGACGAAATTTTTGTTTTCAGCATTTCAATATGCATGTCCCAGGAAAGGTTGTAAGAAAAATGAATGCCAAGATATTTAACAAACTTTGATTCAGTTACAGTTTCGCCATTTATACAAACTGACATCTCTGGTTCTCTTTTTATTAAATATGGTCGGAATTGCACAAACGTCGTCTTACTACTATTTATGTATAATTTGTTAAGTCGAACATATTCAAATAAAATTGAGGCATCATATTCAATCTGCGAATGTTTATAATTGTGTAAAAGGCATATGTCATCAGGATTTTTTTGTAGTCGAAAAATGGATAATCCGATATAATAATTATACCTCTTCTATTTTTTTCATTATTGATGTTGTTTATAAATTATTGATACAAAATATTAAAAAGTATGATATTTTGGGCCACAACAAAATTAACTTTTTTGGTTTTTATTATTTTCCACAGTACTCATTAACTCCAACCACTGTGCTCAATTCAAAGAGTATACTTTTTACGCGTTAACTTCATCTGCATGAGTCTATTGTTGTCTGTTTATGCATTTCTATATAACTATTGGCAAATATGTACGAATGTACTTGTTTGTGTACATTTTGTACATTTTTTCTTTTTTTTCTTATTTTCACAGTTCTTATACTCGTATTTGCAGCATGTGGCACGCCTGCTGTTAGATTTGTTGCTTCAGCTCTTTTTGCTATGACTGTTGCTGTTCTCCTTACATACCCATTCAGTGGAGTCGAGTGTTTGCTTTATAAGAAATTGCATTTAGTTTTCCGTTTAACGAATGGAAAAAGAATGAAATGGGGGAAACCACAGCCAAATTCGTTTGAATATTTAAGTGAGAATAGAAAAGAGATTTTGTAAGCATCTGCACTTGCAGACAGGTGAATAATGTAATTGTCCCATGCGACTGAGATGTGAAAACCACAAATAAGAATTGTTGGAAAAAATGAAGAAGAAAAACACGTTAAAATTTTAAAAGAATTGTGAAAAAGTATAGGACGATATCTAACTAATACAAATATATTTAATATAAAATATTTAGGCTTCTGCTCCCAAAGGAATATAAAAATAGCTTTAAAATGGTCTTTGACCATTAAATAACTGAGCACCGGTTCAAGACTTCTTAGACATATTTCAATAAAAAGTATTTTAAATATTGAATAAATAATTGACTTTGCCATCATTTTAAATTTCTCAGCGCTGTTTACATGCAATATAAAACTGCTTAGGATGTACAAACAAGGTAAGAGGAATAAAATAAAAAGGGAAAGGGAGGGAAATGTTTAATAAAATGAAAAAAAAAAAAACAGTGCAAGTTTTACAAACTCTATAGAAATGATGTGAAAATTGATAATCGGATATAAAAACTGGATAATAAAGGATTATTTTGTTATTTTGATTATACATTCGTTGTTATGTAAATAAAATACTATTTTGTTAAAAACATTTTGCTATAAAAACAACATACAGCAAATGCAAACAAAAAACAAATTAAAATGCGATATCGTAATTGGAATAATAACATTTCTGAATATTTTTAAGCCAATTCAATGTATTTTTAGTGTATAATTGGAAACACAAGTTCAAAAAAGGATAATAACTTTGATGTTTCGTACTGACTGACATATGAACACTGACATACTGAAGCATATTTTATATACGAGGTGTGATCAAAAAATAACCGATATTTTCAAATTTTCTGAGTTACTTATGTTCGATTTTCGCATTTTTTCTTTCTGCTATATTGGTACACATGTCTGTTATATATGTTGACAATATCAGTCATTTTGGATTGTCAGTTTGTTTCTGACACTTAAAAAGGTTAGTCTTGTTTTGGTGAGCTCTTCGATTTTTTGCTATTCGAAAAAATGGATCAAAGAAACTATATTAAGTTTTGTGTAAAAAATGAAAATAAATGTGCAAGGACATTTGATATGTTGACTGAGGCATTTGGCGTGTCTACTATGAGTAGAACACAAGTTCAACTGTGGTATAACCGGCTTAAGGAAGGCCGAGAAAATGTCAATGACGATGCTCGTCCTGGTCGTCCGAGCGCGTCAACAACCGATGAAAACATTGAAGCAGTAAAGAAAATGATTTTTGATAATCGTCGAATCACTATTAAAAAAGTTGCTGATGATGTTGGCATATCGTTCAGCTCATGTCAAGCAATTTTTACGGATGTTTTAGGCATGAAACGTGCGGCAGCGAAGATTGTTCCAAAATTGTTAAATTTTGAGCAAAAACAACGTCGCATGGACATCGCTCAAGAGTTGTTGAACGTCGTCAACGACGGTCCAGATTTCCTCAAAAAGGTCATAACTGGTGACGAATCCTAAGTGTATGGCTATGACATTGAAACCAAATCCCAATCATTCCAATGGAAGCGTCCAGAAGAGCCAAGACCGAAAAAAGCACGTCGAGTTCGATCAAATGAGAAGGTTGTGCTCACTATTTTCTTCGATTGCAATGGCGCAATGCATCATGAACTCTTGCCACAAGGTCGTACGGTCAATAAGGAATACCACCTTGAAGTTATGCGCCGTGTGCGCGAAGCAATTCGTCAGAAACGCATAGAATTGTGGAAAAACCGGTCATTGATTTTACACCATGATAACGCACCAGCTCACTCATCGATGGTTGTGCATGAGTTTTTAGCCAAAAACAATTATGCCTCAACAACCGTGTTCTCCGGACTTGGGCCCTGCTGACTTTTTCCTCTTCCCAAAACTGAAGACACCGAGGAAAGGAAAGCGTTTTGCTACGATTGAGTATATAAAAGAAAAATCGGAACAGGAGCTGTTGGCGATACCAAAAAGCGCGTTTCAGAAGTGTTTCGAGGATTGGAAAAAATGCTGGCATAAATGTATTATATCTGAGGGGGATTACTTTGAACAGGACAACATAATTATTGATGAACAAATAAATAGTTTTTGAAAAAATGTTATTTATTATCACACCTCGTATGTATTCCTCTATTCCAAAATTTTTAAAGATTCAGTCTGCTCCTCATTGAAGCTGAGCGCGAAGCGAACTTAACCACGCAAAAAGGAAGAAAGACTTTGCCTAGTTTTATACCCCAAAGCTGCCATAGCCGATTTCAACGAATTCTCTCAAAGCAGCGCCCCCCAAGTACAGATGATCCTGACACACAGTTGCAACTTGCCAGCAATTTATTACATCTGCGGCAAATATTGCACGTGTGCACTAAAAAAGCCAAGAGTGAAGCGAATACTGATATAATAAAGTACTGCAACAAATTGCAATGGAGAAAAAGAGGACAGAATTGTTGTCTTTTTACATGGAAGAAACTGTTGTAGAAAAAGAAAGATATCGGGATAGAGGCAAAAACTACAAATTCTATCTAATAGTTAACCAGTACAGAAATTGCACTCAGGTGAGCTGACTTGCACATACCCTCATCCAAAGTTCATTTGTGCTGCTGCAAAAATATGCTAGAACCGATTGATGTTTGCAAAACCAAATAATTTACATGCATATGTATATATCCAAGAGGATGCGCAATGCAGTCTGTTTCCTTTCGTAGGATTAAGTCACAATCAAGTGCCATTGAATAAAAGATATTTTAGTATAGAGTTTCAGAGTTTCCAAAACATATCCGGAACGTAAACCTACAGGGGTCACTGCAAGAATGCTCTCAATTGATGATCGATAATTAATTCTTATTCATTGCCTTATTTGGTATTATTCCAGAACATAATAAAGGGTGTCCCAACAAGAACGCAAGATTTAAATGACTGATGCAACAATTGAATTGTTTCTCTGGCTGTATGACATGTGGCGCCGTCTTGTTGAAACCACATGCCCTCCACATTCATTTCTTCAATTCTAGGCACGAAAAAACTGGTTGTCATTTCACGATACCAAACACCATTGACTGCTTGCGCTTGACATGCCTCATTTTCATAAAAAAAGGTCCAATGATTCCTCCAGCTCAAAATCTACACCAAACAGTGACACGTTGAGGATGCATTTGCTTCTCGTGAATCACTCGAGGATTTTCCTCACCCCAAATGCGACAATTCTGCCTATTGACGAAGTCATCAAGATGGAAATAGGCCTCGTCACTGAAGATGATTTATCGGCAAAATCAGCATTTTCATGCCGTCTCTCCAAAACCCTTCGCAGTCCCTGGTCAGCTGGCTTCAGTTCCTGAGTCAATTGAACTTTGTATGCATGAAGATGCAAATGTTTCGTCAAAATTCGCTGCACAGTGGATTTGGAGACATCAATTTTCGAATTGAGGTGGATGGAGTTAGAGCGACATCATCACGTACAGCTGCGACATTTTCGGTCGATCGACCTGAACCCAAATTGATCGCAATTTGCGAACTGTAGCCGCAAAACTTTCACCATTTTGGTAAAACAATTTCACGATGAGAATGCGTTGTTCATTCGTGTAGCGCTCCATTTTTACTAACCCCGTAGCTTCCACTAGCAAACAATAACAATTGTTCAAATATCAAACAATGACACTTCGAATGGCGCCAAATTTATATCTTGCGTTCTTGTTGGGACACCCTTTAGTTCTCTCTTTTCTATTCAATTCTAAACGATATCATATTTCCCTAAAAATCTCATGTACGGGAATAGAAACCAAGGAAATGTAAAACTTTAACAGTACATTAGCATTCTTTTCTATTACTTACGGCGAGCAGTAAAAAAGTTTCAACATATTACTTACCATGTTCAATATAAGTGCATACAAAGCAGCGTAATAACATTCAAATGCTGATTGGAAATATACGGAAGAAATAATATTGCAGTCTTCAGATAAGAGGCCAAAATAATTTGCTCTACATTAGGGTAGAAATGTTACAAAAACGGGCGTTGAAGGCAAAGTTAATAAGAAAAGGTAAGTCAATAAGAGAAATTTCGAAGGAAAACATTTATTTTCTGGAAAAAATTTCATAATTTTCATTCGAATAGACACCCCTTCTCACAAAATTTTCAAAAAAAAAAAAAAATAAAATAAAATAAAATTACGCTTTTCTTTGTTGGCAAATATATCGATTTTCTGGCAATATTGTTATTAAAATTATTTGCAACGAACGGGTAACAGAGGCCAAGGCCTAACTAACCAGAAAAATTACAAAGAAATTCCGCAATGCTGCCCTTAACGAAAAGCTGCAACAATGATGTCCTAACTTAGTAGAATGACATGAGATGGCAAAGAAAGTTGAAATGAAAAAAGGGGGGAAAAACTAAAAAGCTGAACACCGTCATCGAATGTATACGAATGAAATGAAATCGTAGAGGTATTTGGTATGTAGAATTTGGTATTTGGTTTAAAGAATTTAAATTTGGTGGAATTAATGGTTGTCTTTATACATATTTATTTTTTTTTTTCTTGACAAAATTTGTAAAATTAATTCAATATATTGTTATAGCTTTAAGTCATCAAAAATTTATATCATCGACATCTTGTAATTCATCAATATCGTCATGAAGGCATTCTTTTAAAATTCTACAGTATTTAATATAACGCTTACAATTGACATTGAAAAAGAGGTACCTTTTCAAACGTTTGCTGTTTAAATGACTGGTGAGTGTTTAACATTATTAAATTGAACAATTTTTGTTTTCAAAATTCAAAATCTGTAACATTTCTGAGAAAACATGTTAAAAATTCTGCTATAAACAAAACCGCGTGAATGAGAATGTTGTTGAAAGATTATTATTTTTTTCTTAATAACCTAAATCAGTCTTGGATTAATTCGACGAATTTGCGTCTTTGTAAAATCTAAATTGAGAATTTTTCTTCATGTCATGAATTTCTGTTCTTCTTTTTTCTTCTTATTTTTTTGATTTAATAAACTAAATACTGTATTATGCCTGTTTGAATTTAAGTTTCTTGCGTTTTCCTAATGTAAACTAAACGGCGCGATTTAGAGAGAAAGGATCCCAAAAAATGCCACTATCTTAGGTCAAAAGGGACCTTGGTATGGGAGTGTTTTGAGACTTGGATTCTCGTCAACAGGTATGAATCCTCAAAAATATTGATTAATAAGGCTCCCTTGGTATTAGGTGATTATATGTTAACTAAAATGGGGTTAAATGTTAGATTCGACTAATTTCAACAGTTTCCTTTTCATTACTTATGTTTTTTTTTTCTTTTTTATTTTTTTTTTTTGGGAGTCCTTTAATTTTTTCATGTAATGGGAATTAGTGACGTGGGTAAGACACGAACCCCGCACCTGACTACAGTTAGCATTTATAAGGCTTCCTCTGTGTTATCGCAAATTACGAAGAATTACCAGATTTTCATTCCGAAATTTAATTATGAATTTGACAATTACATACGAGAATACTCCTACAATTGTGGAAGGTACTGGAAATGAGGTGCCAATGACGTCCACATTCATACTGAGAACTAAGTATATCAACAGCACGATATTTGTCAAGTTTGACAGAATTCAATATAACTATTTGGAGAATATAAAACCAAGTACATGCATTTTAAATCGGTCATTTGTGTTGAAAGTATCAGAAGACACGTGCAATGAATACAAATCTGGGTTAGCGCAGCCTACTAACTGGATGTTAGAGACGATAGATTGCATTTTGGAAAATCGGTCAATTTATATGGAAAGTGCCAAAAGGAGCAAGCTAATGACCCCAATTTTCACAGAGGGTCTACGGGTGTTTAACGTAAATTTCCCCGTCAAGACCTTACTCACGGTGTACTAATACCAATAGGTATATTTCGATGCAACTGCCAGCGCCGGCCTGGGATAGTAAGGCGAACTTGGATTATTTACATCCAGAATTTGTCACATTTTACTTAATTCAGCATCAGATTAGCTAAGCTAAGAATGTACGAGGACTGTCCCAAACCTAGCCGACCCTGACCTATGCCAGTAGTTTGAAAACAAATTGTTTATTTTGGTGAAAAGTGGAAACCATATAAAATATATGTTTTAGGGTTCAAGGCGTCACGTTGTTTAGTATTTATATTTGAGCCATCAAAAATAAACGATCGCAGTGACTTTGTAAATATTGAAAAGTTAGTCACCGTTATGTAATTCAATATTTCCATTTGAAAGGTCTCAGTCCGAACAATATTAAAACCGAGCTAGATTATACTGAAGGGGAGTCTGCTCCTTCGTTTACGACTGTAAATTATTGGATATCAGAGTTTAAACGAAGCCGTACGAGCTTGCAAAATGAACACAGTAACGGTCGACCAATTGAGGTGTTCACGCTAGGCATGGTTAAGAAAAAGAAAATCCACAAAATGGTATTGCATGATCGTCGGCTGAAGGTAAGTGGGCTACGTTAAATAATAGACATTTCAAAAAGCGCTATACATCGTATATCGATCAAAGATTTGAGGATAAGAAAGCTGTGTGCCAGATGGGTGCCGCGCTTGCTTTCAACAGAGCAAAAGAAAGGCGTCGTGAAAATTTTTCAGTATAGTTTGGTTGGTTTGGCTAAGTTTCACCGCAATAAAGTCAAATTTTTGAGATGATTTATAACCATGGATAAAACATAGTTCCAGCACTTTACACCTTAGGCGAAGACAAAGGAAAAATCAAAGAAGTAGGCTGGAATGAGAGAATCATGTCCAAAGAAAGCGAAGACGGTTCTATCGGCAGGCAAGGTCATGGCGTTTGTTTTTTGGGGCGCAAGCGATTATTTTTATAAATTATCTTCAGAAAGCAAAAACAATCAACAGCGGATATTATGCCAATTTTTTGCAGCGTTTAGGTCATTAAATTATGGAAAATAGGCCACATTTGGCCAAAAAGAAAATGTTGTTACATCAAGACAATGCTCCAGTTTATCACACATCTACTATTGCTTTGGCCAAAATTATTGAATAAAAGTTCGAATTGCTTCATCATGCACCTTACTCGCCAGATTTAGCTCCCCCGGACTATTTTCTATTGCCAAACTTGAAAAATGGCTCGGTGGTAAAAGATTCGCCAACAATGAAAAGGTGCAGTCTGTGGTTGATATCTATTTTGAGGAGTTTTATACTTCTTACTACAAATAGGGTAAAAAAGCTATCGAGTTTCGGTGGCAAAAGTGTAAAGATTATGTTGAAAAATGAAGAAAATGTTTTCCCAGCTTTTTTGTGCCTTCTTGTTAGGTCGGTTAGTTTTGTGGACCGTATATGAGTTTTGATAAATCGGTCAATTTGTATGGGGGGTTATAGAAGAGATGTGACAACTCAATCCATTTCCATTATAAGACCTTACTTTGGTAAATGTTCAATATCACTTAATCGGTTTAAAAAGTCACGTAACACATTTGCTCAAAAGATACTTGGAATTTTAAGGGCTTAATTCTTTCTGTCTCACTTTTGTCGTATCAAATAATACTTGCATTCATTCGCCCTTGTAAGGAAAATGCTAAAGATTTCATTTCATTGTCCTAAGTTATTAGTGCCGATAAGTAACACAAGTGAGTGAGTATGGCAATTATCTCCGATGACTTCAACTGCTTACCACTGAATTAAAAAAAATATAAAAATATTAATATGCCGTTTAAAAACAATGAAATTATGGCAGTCGTTAGCCAGCTTGCATAGCTCTATGAAAGCGATGATGATGATGCAGATGCCGGTACTAAGAAATGCACTGCTCCTTAAAAACTACATATCTAAACGAAAGCGTGACTGCCGATTAACTCGTTTTTAAAAACAGTGTTTTAAGAGGATGTACAAATTGCTTGGCATCCTTTTTAATCTTCGTAACTTCTCTGGTGTTATGTGAAATGTTAAAGACTCTATATAGAAACATAGAGTGACTTTAGACTTGGTAAATCAACATTCGACCATGTATTAACCCTGACTTGAATCTTGACGAGGACTTAAGAAAAGAAAATCGCAGAGGTACGGTTTTTTTTCTCTACTACAGGTGTGTGATATCTTTACAAAGTTCATATAACACTCTTTAATATCACTGATCAATTCGTGGTCTTCAATGAAGATGTGCTGAGTTGTTTTACGCACTGTGAGACTTTAGAAAGACAATAGTGTACCTTGATGTCTCTTCAATATGCCTATGGAGGTGATAATGAGAAAAGACGCTGTAAGAATAACATCCAAAATATTTAGCAAGATCTGGATGCTGCTTTGGTAGGCTAATGCGGAGAGCATTAATCGCAAGCATTTGGTAGAAACGACGGCAAAAGTCTTATTGAGCTCTTTTTAACCAAGCGAAACTTTGCGGAGGATGATGGTCTGGTCGTAAAGTGCCTTCATCATAATGAAAAAATACTGTCCTTTCAAATCCACAGAACTAGGTTTACTAAGCACTTGAAAATATGAGCCAGCGAATATGTGAATTAAATACACATTTTATTCATACATATTCGTACAGATTTTAGCCAGCAATGTAACGTATTAAAATTAATAAAATTCTGAGTTACTGAATTCTATTTATTAGAGAGAAAATTTCAATTTCAGCAAATTGGCGAATTTATATGAGAGGGTACTAGAAGGGGGTTAGCAGTGCCGTCCATTTTCATTCCTAGAACTGAGTTTACTAAGCGCATGATGTATGAGAAATTTGAATTCTGTGCAGTTTCTTCGGGATTCTGTACAACTCCTTAAAAGGATTGATGGTAAAAATATAGGAATCAAATGGCTAATTTTTATAGGATGTAACAAATGGGGAGTGGTTACATGGTCGCTTTCTCTCTCATTTCACAAATCACTAAAAGTAAATATTATACAATGGACATAAAACTATACTGTAAGGATCATAAAACTACAGACGAAAGGTAGAATTTCAAAAAATCGAGAAATTTGTATAGAAGGTAAGGAGGACAGAGCGTTGTTTAATTTCATTTGCAGAAGTTAAGATACCAAGCGCATGATGCATATGAATATTGTCCAAATTTAGTGGAAATTCTCTGAAGTTATGCAATTTAGAGTATAAGGATTAAGTCAGTAATTTGGATAAATGGTTTTGGATTTGAATGCAAGGGCTTGACCACTTAGTTGATTTTGATCAAGTTTTACCAAGCGCTGCAAATTAATAGGTTGGAAAAAAATTACATTCTTTGGCATCCAACTGATTAGAAATTGCTGAAGAAAGATGTATTTTTTTAACTTTAAATTTAATTTTAATTCGAAATAGTGCGTGCCCGACACTAAAAGGGAGGTGGAAATTTAAGTTTAATTTTGAAATTGGCGAATGTGCACTGGCGACACTAGAAGTGGGATGGAAATGCCACAAATTTTCAATTTCGTGTTCAAATGAAAATGCTTAAGGGATACCAAATTGAAAACAATTTGGTTCTACTGAATAGAAGATATAAACGTAAGAATATATGGGTGAAAGCGGCCATTTGTATAGAAGATACCAGAAAGTAGAATGCAGTTACAAGGAAGATTTTTTCCAAATTTTGCCAAGCATTATAATCCTATGCAGTGAACAAAAGTCTAGGTCATGGCTGCTTTCGAATTAAGAACTAAAGCGTAAAAAACTGTATTTCGTAAAATCGGTAGATTTTTATGAAAGGTACCAAAAAGAAGGGACGTTATAGGCCATTTACAATCCCCAGCAATAATCTGGTACAACATTAGACTGGTGGAAAGTTTTAATACAGATGTACGACAGTTATAGTGTCTTCCATTCAGCTAGCTAGCCAGCCAGCCAGGCAGGAGAACACCTCTCAGTCGACTTAAAAAGCCATGAGATACATTTGATCAAAAGATTCGTGGTACTTTAAACTTGATATTTTTATTTTCGCACAAAGTAGAGAATAACAACAGATTTAAATATAAGAGATATGCTAGAAATGTTAAATTTTATCACTTGGAATCTTCTATTTTTTATTGCAAAGTTTTTTTATTCGATCGATTACACAACATTAAAAGATCGGCTATAAAATACTAACATTCTTAATTGGCCCAGATTGTCAGGCGCTCTAATCATTTTATTATAATAGATTTTGAAATTTCTCACTTATTTTGTGTTTTCAAATAATATTTGATTACAGAAAGGGTAAAAGTTTTGCAGTTTATTGTCTCTCTGTTTTTGGCACAAGATCTTTTACGTTTAAAAAACATTTATATTTTATACATACATATATATATATATATATATATATATATAT
>JAHXMU010000107.1:1816171-1861584 GCA_019455685.1 Philornis downsi | reverse complement strand
CTATGTATGTACCTTTTGTTGCAATTTTTTAATTTCAGCGCCGGAAAGTATAGAGGTAATCCAAAAACTATGGACGAGCGTGAAGTTGCTAAGCAAATTTTGGTTAATCAATGATGTCAGTAATCCAACATTTTATATTAAATATATTTTTTATATATATATATTATTTTATTATTTATTATTTATTTTATTTTATTATTATTATTATTTTATTTTTTTTATTTTATTTTATTTTATTTTTTATTTTATTTATTATTATTTTATTATTATTTTATATATTATAAATATATTAATATATATTTTTTAAATTTATTTTTTCAAACACTCACTTAAATTTCACTCAAGAAAAAAAAAACACAAACAAAAAGCAAAAACTAAACACTTAAAACAATTTCGAATCGAGCAAATTTAGCACGTTTTACTATATTCAGAACCACTCGAATAAAACCATTCTTTCCTTCATTACAAAATGAAAACAAAATTCCAGACCGATTTTATGGCGCCAAAGAGGCCTTAATTATACAAATTCCATGTACCGATCTAATGGTCGAATGAGAGAAAAATGTAAACGCACCGAAATTTGTAAAAAAAAAGACAAATGTATTCCAAAAATACACAAATCACTTCGCTTCACTTCTATTTTATTTTTTATTTTTCCAAGTTTTCCGCGTACCGAAGGAAAAACAACTGTCTGAGTCTGTGCGATAACTCATTAGTTGAGCAACTGACTTAGGCGAACGGGAAAAAACAACGAAATTTTTGATTATTCGAAAACGAAAATTTTGGCAAAAAACATCGACGATAATGGCGCTGAATTTCTGCGTCGTTTTCTGTTTTCTCAATAAAAACCATCTGAAGATTTTGTGATTGGCGTAGGAAATGAATTTGTATAGAAAAATGAGAGACGGACTATAAAAAAAAGCAGAGAGAAGTGAAATGCTTTCGAACAAAGAGAGCAGGTTTCTTAAACGCGTACGGCATTTTTTTCGAACAAAAACATTGGAGGAAATTTTCATTATGATCTACAACAAATTTGTGTAGCTCTCTAGTACCTAAATATATAAGTGTTGCCAAGGTGATAAGAAAAGCGTATGCTTTAGTTAAGTTATTCGATAAGTTAAAGTTATCGATATTGTTAGGTCAGGGATAGTAACCCATAACAGAGATTTTAGCTGTATATTTTAGCAATTTATATTGTTGTTTGATTAATTAGATTTAAATCCTACAACTTTTTCCTAGCTAACTATGACATTAAATCGTTAAAAGTGAGTGATAATATGTATTTTTTTCCGATAAGTTAATATAAAAATGGAACTTTTTGTAAAATATGTGGTTAAATAAGGAATTAAGACGGGTATAAATTAATAATATTAAACATTAAGGGAATAAAAATACAATCTTGCGCTTAAGATCTGAAATAATACATGAGTTATCAATAAGTTTGTATAATTTTTCAATAAAATTAAAGAAAAATATTCTCATTCCGCTTAAATTTATATCAGAGCATTAATTGATTGAAATTTTTCAGTTCAAAAAAGTATTTAAAAAAAAAAAACTAAATAGAAAGATTAGAAATATTGTTATGTGAACTACAGATTTAAATAAAGCAAAGTTTGAGAAAAATTTGAGAGTAGCTATGTGTCGATCTGAAACAACAAAACAGCGTATAGAACATTCTGGTAGTAGTCAGTATAATATTTTACCTCAACAGTTAAAATTACTAGAAACACTTTCATTATTTAAATCGTCAATGAAAGGGTATTTATTGCAAAATGTCGAAGAGCTTCTGATATGAATTTTGAGTTAATATTGAAGTACATGCGAAGAAATTAGATTTTTCATAAATGTATTTGTATTTTGTATTAAAACTATTGCTATTATACAAACAATTTTGATGTAATTATTTTGATGTAACATTCCTCAAATTTAAATAATCAGACGATTATAAAAATTTTAATGCAAAAAGTCTGAACTTGGCTGTGGTACATGAACTACAAAATATACGTAAATGTCTCCCTTTCATATCTAAACGCAACCAAATCCTTGATATATCGTGGAATAAACCGATAACCGATATCTCGGCGATAAGTTGGCAATTGTTGGTTTTCAAACGCTTCAATGTTTGGGAATTATCCGCGTAAACACGGTTTTTAACGTAGTCCCACCAAAAAAAAAGTATAACGTTGTCAAATCGCATGATCTCGGTGGCTAACTGACGTCGCCAGAACGAGAAATTACGCTTTCGGGAATTTTCTCATGCACTAAAGCCAAAATCGGGTTTCTTGGGTTTCTCGTGGCACCGTTTTGTTGAAACTACATACCGTCCAGTTCATAATCTTCAATTGCAGGACAAAAAAAAAAAAAAAAAAAAAACGGCTATCATACGGCCGTGGCGGTCTGAATTGACAGTACCGGTTCTGCAGATTATCCGCCACACTTACCAAACAGAAGCGATATTTTCGAAAGTTCTTCCAGTTTCTTCGAAATTTCTTTATAATCTTGCAATTTCTAGCCAAGTAGGTCGATTATAGCGACCATATTCACCCCGCAATGCACGAAAAGTTTCCGCTTTTGAATCACCACTTTTATAGTAAGTTTTAACTATTAACTATTACGCGTTCTTCGGTTGTTAAACGATTCATAATGGCAAATGGCAAACCCTTGGCTAAATAAATAACACTTCAGATTACAGGTATTTAACATCTCTGTTGCTTTTGAATTCCATTTTGACAACTTTTTTTTTAACTGCAACGTAAAACGATATACTTCCGTAGGCTTGAAAACAGCGTAAGACACAGATGCTAATCAAAAAATGAGCATGCTGTCATTAGCCGTTTGACTGCTAAATAAATAACACTTCAGATGACAGGCATTTAACATCTGACAGCTTTGCCAGACTGGGGGTTTTGAAATCATTAAATGGATAATCCTGTATTTGGTCATAGAAAATTCATTGGCCGGATAAAAAGCACCAATATGTTAAGCACTTAAATTCAATAACATTGTATTAAAATAGTGGAATGTAGAAAGTAGCAGGGGACAAATAGATCATCACTAACGTCTAAATTAATTTGGTAATGTCGGTCACATTGTAGATCTTAAAACTTTTACAGATATCGAGGGATTGACTTGTTTGAATTCCATTATGATTGGATGAACGTTATAGGGTTTTATAGGAGACATACAGACACATTGTTGCATGTGGACTACCTACATATATACAATTATAATGGAACTTTTGGATGAGTCTTTGTGTGTCTGGCACAGATTTTAATCTAGTTCAGTTATTATAGAAGGGTTGAAGTCCAAGTACAATTTTCTTCTACTACCTGTAATATCTTAAATTCTTGACAATTATATTGTATTGACGTTTTAATGCTTGGTGAAACTAAGAAAATCAATGTATTTATTACGCCCTTTCTAGAGCGTGCCATAAAAATTACCCATTTAAGCGATGTATTCGTTGGTTCGTATCTTTCACGACAATGTGTTGAATTTAGTCAAATGTGACGCACATTATAGTTGTTTTACATCTGGCATTTAATAAACTTAGTCCAGCGAATGATGACGGGCTGCTGAGTCTTGAGCTCTCCTTGTGGTATCACACATATAAATTGGTGAATTTAGTAAAAATCAATATTTCGTCCAAACGAAATACTTGTTCAAACTGAATACTATTCAGCTTGTTATAACTCTGCTCCGTTCGGTGTGCTTTAATTGAGCATTTTTTGATAAGAACTTAGAGATTTACGCTAAGGAAGTTGAGTGAATTCATCTAACCGAAATTTCTCCACTGGTTTAGAACTTAATTCGTGGGCCGTGGTCATGTTCTCAACTTTTATTTTATAAAACTTTTTCAACTTGTAAATTTTATTGAAATTAATAAAAGTCTAAGACTAATTTTTTTGTGTGGCCATTAATTTTTATTTAAAAAAAATCCGTTTTCGAAGATCGAAAAATAAAAATCAAAACTAACAAACTTTTATGCTTCGTTAGATATGATAATAATAAAAAGTAAATTTTTATTTCTGAGAGATCAAGATCAAAAGTAATTTTTATGTGTTATTAATTATGAAAATGCTATGATTTTGTCAATTTCGATTTCATTTTGTTTAAAAGCTTCAGTATATTCTGAAAAATTTTCAAATTTTTTAAAAAATATGTTATTGTTCGCTGTAGCTATTTTTAGCATGGATAGAATCGAGGTCGTCCGAGAAGGCTTCACATAGTGCACTAACGTGGCTTGACGATATTTTGTACTATCATTGGCGAAGAACAATATTTAAGGCAGTGACCATCTCAAATTTGTAGGTTGATACGTCGATGTCCAGAATGGATCATACAGAAAGATACATGGAGTTTAAGTCCAGGTAATATGATGGCCACTATTTTAAAGAACTGAAGTTGGGGAATTTTTCTTGTAAGAAACGTTAGGTTTCACGGGCCTTATTGGATGATGCCGAGTGTAGTTAAAATGTTGTACGATTCCTACCTATTGGTTTACACCTCCTAGATAACAAAGCGTCACATAAAATGCTTTCACGGTCGATTTGTAGATTTGCTTCTACGACCTGTTCAATGAAAGTGAGTGGGAGTTACCTGCTATCCAAACTATCGCTGATGCAGGCGCCTGTTTCCACAAAGCAATTTTGTGACTTAAATTGTCTTTTGGATTTGGAGTGTTACCCATACATGATCATTTTGTTTATTAGATGTACAAATTAACGTTTAACTGTAGCCAAAGCAGCGTGAAATTGATAACACTTCGAGTGGCTCTTTCGTATTTTTTTATCATAAAAATAAGTAAAAAGAATTTTATTGCAGAATTACACAGACAGTTTGATAGTTGACGTTTTTTATGTATTATTTGTTCATTTCGTAACAACTTGTTTTAATACAATTATTTTCAATCTTTGGTAAGGAACTTTGAACTTTAGGAAGGAACTTTAAAATTTAGTTAATCTGTTAGTTTATTGTATTCATAATCCTACAGCGATTTTTGGAAAACTTCGCAAATTTTTTATTATATTGTAATTGTATGATGTTGGTGCTAAGAAAAATTCTTTGCAACTTTTCCTATTTCATTCATTTCTTTTCCAAATGGAAAGTATGCCCCGTTTAAATCATTTTTCATTGATTTTTTCCCTATTTGCTTTTATTTTATTTTTTTTTTTTTTTTTTTTTTTTTGCGGGGTCTATTTCTATTTATACATATCATATTTATACATATATCTATTATTTATTTATACATATATCTATTCTTTTATTAGATCTTTTATTCTCAAACGCTATTTTCGCCAGAAAATTTGCATATTTCTCTCATTATCTGCTATTGTTGAGCGGCTCTCTTCGTCTCCGTATATAGTGATGCCATCAACATTTTCCTTTCAAGATTTGTGTTTTATTTATCGTGGAAAATTATCGGGGGCCTTGTGCTAAGTTCCATTAAATCTAAATCTTAAAGATGACTTTTATGTTTCCTCAAAATGCCCATTGAATAGAATTTTCCCACCATAAATGTTTGCCACCGCCTCTCAAGTGAATTTTTGCCACATTTAGCAGACTTTTTTCACTACAGCTCTCATCCTTACTTGGCCGCAGGAGAGGGGAGGACAACTTAAAGAAGTATCACTGCTGCCGGTGGCACTTCTGCTGGTGGCTGTTGTGAATTTTTCGAACTAGTCAGCGTGTGGCGCTGATTCTGTTGCCATTGAGAGGACTTTGTGTGGAGCATAAAATTTATTTGCTTTCCCGTTTATTTTATTGTTGCGACGTTTATTTGCTCAATGGTCCCTCGAATTTACGTTCGTTTGTGGCCGGACCGCTGGCGTGTTGGAAATATTTCACTTTTAGTGGGTCATGAAAATAATCTCGAAAAATGCAGACATCAATAAATTTGAAGATTCCCGGTGAAAAGGGAATCACAATCACGACGAGCACACACACAATTCTCATTGTTTTCACACAAATTTCATAGATACATCCAAATTTCTGCGGATTTAGTTATAATAAAGACCAAGAAAAGCGTGCAGTGTTAAAAGGCAGTTGAATGGAATATGGTGTAAGGCGGGGAAAGCTAGAGAACTCGCAGTGAAGACTATCCAAACCATTGTGTCATTGCCAAAAAATCGTGTGACCAATGTTGTGTTGTTATATTGTTGCAATTGTAGTTTATTATTTTGGTAACCATACGAACAAAATCCGCGAGGTAGGGCAGGTATGTGAGAAATATTGATTAATTTGTTACAATATCATGAATTAACAATGAAGACAAAATGTAATTATTGCAAATATTGGATGTTTCTTAAAATGTTTATAGAATTCTGAATGAGCGCAGTGATAGGGGCTGTATTTGAAAATATAATATTCTTGCACTTAGCAGTGAATGTTGGTATGCTTATTGAAATAAATAGGGCGCCATCTATAGCACATTAATTGAGCTGTTTGAAACAGTGTTCCTAAAACGTGATAATGACTTGCCATTTACCGTGAAAATAAATTATATTTATTATAAATACGGTGTTTGTTAAGATTGCAGACATTTAAAGTTGACACTGGCGCAAAATTTGTTGTGCTCTACATATAGTTTGTGTTTGCTCCAGCCACCGATAGATTTACTTCAGATTTTTTTAAATAAGTTGAACGCCACTTATGAAACATTTTATTTTAACGTACACTCTTTTTCGAAATGGCTGTGAGTATAACATGCCAAAGTTTCATGAAATTAACATTTATCGTATGTAGTAAGAAACTGTGTAGTGCAATTCTTGTTGACATGCTCGTGTAAAATCTAGGAGTTCTGGCACCCAAACTTTGGTTTATGTATTCTATGAAAACCTACTATAAGAAAACTATAAAAGTTGGGCCTAAAATCATTACGGTGTACAATCAATGCTTGTTAAAATGAATTTTGCTTTTCCGAAAATGAATAAAAGTAATGTTCATGTGGAACAAAAACACTTAAAAATTAAAAGAAATTTTAAAGTATAATATATACAATTTCTGCTTATTTTCTGCCTTTACTAGGTATTGCCGAAGACAATAAATATTTGCTTCCATACTTCATGTGCGCCTTTTTTTCTTTTGATGCAATTTAAAAAGGTTCTCCATAATAATAATAGGATATCATATTGTGATTTTAAAGTAGCCGGTCTGGCAAAGCTGTCAACTGTTAAATACCTGTCATCTGAAATGTTATTTATCTGGTGAAAGATTGGCCATTTACGAATAAGTATGAATCATTTAACAACCGAAGAATGCGTATAAATAGTTAAAACTTACTACGAATACTATCATCGATGACTCAAACGAGGGCACTTTTACGGGGTGATTGTAGTCGTCATAGTTGACCTAATATGCAAGACCTGGCAAGATTTTAAAGAAATTTAAAGAGACTGAAAGCGTTGCAGTTGTTATCAGGCCTGTGTATCATTGCTATGTACGCATTGCCAAAAATATCACTTCTGTTAGTGAAAGTGTTATCGCTTCCATAGTGTTTACATAAGAATTTTACTTCTATTATTATAATTTTAATTATAAATGAACTTAATGCTGCAGACTATACTGTATGTCAAAGCTTTCCTTAAACAGCTGACAATAATTGTAGCAGTCAGTTACGAATTTCGCAGATCTTTCAGGAAGGTGATTAAATCGGTGAGATGGGGGTTCGGATAAGCAATTATTTAGTTAAGAGAAAAAATATTCGCGGATTTCAGAGTTTAATTCACAAATCTGTTTTACTTTATTTTTCATCTTCAGTTTCTGGTATGTAAGTTTGTACAAATGGTGTCTCTTTCAAGTTAGCAGCACACAAGTAGTCTATCGGGTGGCTTTAATAGAACTCTCTTCACCGATTTGATCACCTTTTTGATAGATCTGCGAAGTTCGAAACTGTCTGCTATAACTATTGTTAGCTGTTTAAGAAAAGCTTTGACATACAGTATAGTCTGCAGCATTAAGTTCATTTATAATTAAAATCATAATAATATAAGTAAAATTCTCATATAAACATTTGGTCCTTCGAGCCGGATGTTCATTTATAATTAAAATTATAACAATAGAGGTAAAATTCTTATACAAACATACAGCATTCTCAGCAATCGCGTCTATCTTACGGTTCATTAAGACGTATTTTGAATTTGGACTTATGCATCCATCCATGTAGAGTCCAAATCATGCAACAATTAAAACCAGCTGATATGCTGATTGGGTCCTACAGCAACAGGCTTCTAAAGCTGATTTCTCGAACAAAATGTTCTTAAGCGATGGATCCCATTTCTCACTTGGTGGTTGGTTGAGAACCTAGAAGTTACTGTGGAAAAGCCACTGCATCTGGAAAAAGTGACTGTTTGGTGCGCATTATGGTCTGAAGGTGCCATTGTGCCGTATTTTTTCGAAAATAATGCTGGAGGGATCGTCACTGTCAATTCAAAGTGCAGCGGCCGTATGATAATTGCCTTTTTTTGCCTGCAATAGAAGATTACGAACTGGATGATATTTGGTTTCAACAAGACGGTGCCAAGAGTCGCAACAAGACCGATTTGGACATAATTGCATGATAATTTTCCAGAAACTGTAATTTCACGTTTCGGCGACGTCTTGACTAAGATCATGTCATATGACGGCGTTAGATTTATCTGTGGGGCTACGCCAAAGACCCTGTTTATGCGGATAATTCCCAAACGTTGGAGCATTTGAAAGCCAACATTTGTCAAGTTATCGCCGATATTCCGCCAGAAATGTGAGAAAAGTAGTCGATAATTACCAAAAATTATCACCGCAGCAATCAATCCAGAGACGGTCATTTAGATGACATTGTATTGCGTACATAATGGTAATGTCCAAGCCCTATAATGAAATAAAAGTTTCATCGAAATCATTGATTTATGTGTGTTTTATTTAACTTTACTTCTAAAACCGAAACATGAATAACTCGTTATATATTATATGTAGAATATGCTGCGTTGAAGAGTAGAAATTGAAATACATTTTCTGCGAAATTATTGAAATTAATAAAAATTGAAGACAACTGCTCGTTGTCTGAGAAAGCCTTTTAAGTTTCGCATTGTAAGATATTTGAATACGTTGAATATCTATTTTAGAACATTTTTTGATAAACTCGTAAAAAGGGACAGAAAAGATTTTCAAAATTTGAAGTAGATTTTTTAACAAGTGCTATTTACCCACACTCACCGGGTGGTAGAGAAATCATTTGGAATAGAGCACGATCTGGTCGTGAACGATGTACGGACTCATCGTCAAACTGAATTTGTGTATATTATCGACATTGTCAGTTTTCGGGAAAAAGTTTTTTTTAGCACTTTTTTGTAATTACTCCGATAGGGTGGCACCTGAAACGTCTTGTTTCATACACCAAATACGAGGTGTGTTGAAAAAAATGAGGCGAATTTTCAAATTTCGCGGGCTACGTACATCCGACTTTCGATTATTATTGTATTTTATGTTGGTACACTCGTCTCGAAGATATTTTGGCGGTTTTATCCATATAGCATGTTTATATTGTTAGTGAGAGGCATAAACAAGTGTTTTGAGTGTTTGGCGATTTTCTGCTAAGAAAAAGAAAGGATCAATGAAGTTGCATCAATTTTTGTGTAAAAAATGGAATTAAGTGCTCAAAAACACTTGAAATGTTGGCAGTGGTATACGGTAGGAGTACTCTGAGTTAAAAAAATGGTACAAAGTGGTACCAGCTTTTCACAGAAGCTCGAGAAGATGTGAATGACGATGCTCGCTGTGAACGCCCCAGCACATCAACAACCGATGAAAATGTTGAAAAAGTGAAGGAAATTGTTATGGAGGATCGTTGAATCACAATTAGAGAATTTGCTGAGGATGTTGGAATATCGGTTAGCTCATACCATGCAATCTTTTCGGAAATTTTAGTCATGAAGCGTGTGGCAACGAAGTTCACTCCAAAATTGCTGACTTTTGACCAAAAACAACGTCGCATGAGCATTGCTCAGGAATTGTTGAATGACGTCAACGATGATGCAGATTTGAAAGAGTTATAACTGGTGACGAATAATGGGTATATGGTTATGATACCGAAACCAAAGCCCAATGTTCCCAATGGAAGAGTCCAAGAGAGCCAAGACCGAAAAAAGCACGTCAAGTTCGATTAAATGTTAAGGTTTTTCTCACAGTTTTCTTCGGTTACCATGGCAAAGTGCGTAGTGAGTTCTTGCCACAAGGTCGTAAGGTAAATAAGAAGTATCACCTTGAAGTTATGCGCCGTTTTCATGAAGCAAAATGAAAAAAACGCCTGGAATTGTCGAAAAAAATTCATGGCTTTTGCATTATGATAATAAACCTGATCACTCACCTTTGCTTGTGAGAGATTATTTGCCGAAAATAACATCGTTATCATGTCGAAGCCACCGTGTTCACCAGAATTGGTGAACTTTTTCCTGTTCCCAAGATTGAAGAAACCTATGAAAGGCCGGCGTTTTGCGCCCATTGAGGAGATAAAAGCCGAGTCGCTGAAAGAGATCAAGGACAAACCAAAAAGTGCATATCAGAACTACTTCGAGAATTGGAAAAAACGTTGGCACAAGTGTATTATATCTGAGAGGGACTCTTTTGAAGGAAACAAAATAGAAATTGATGAATAAATTAATATTTCTTGAGAAAAATGCAAATTCAACTTATTTTTTTAACGCACCTCGTATATCTTTTGATTAACAAGTAAATGGTAGAATTATGGGAAAACAGAGAACATGCGAATTATTTAAAAAATAGATTTAGTCCTTGTATGGGCTGGTTTTATCTTTCTGATAGGATGTCCTTCACTTGTGGCATCAGAGACCTGTGGCGTAGAGGAAATTCTACTGATCTGTCTCCAGGTAAGTCAGAGTGTCACAAATGTCTTATAATCATACATTATATATAGACTAAGACCATTTTTTTTTGTTTTAGGGGAAATGATTATTTTTAGAATTTTCAATAATTACGTCCACGTTTCTTGAAAATTTATATTAGTTGGAGTAATTTTTTACAGTATCGGAATTGTACCGTCATATACTAATCTTAGTTAACAAGATTTCTAAAGATTTCCAAAAAGGACCACCTATTTAGAGGTGAGTTCAGCCTTTGAACGGACACGCCTTAGCGTGATATGGCAATTTTATTTAATTTAAAATTTGATTCCCTAATCTTGTGCCAAAGTTAAAATAGCAGATACTTGCCATGCTTCGTAACGATACGTGTTATATTTTGTTCGGTCTTGGGCAAGTATTTTCTAGTATTTCTTGTTATTATAAATGGAGTGACAAAATGACTATATTCCGTTCTATGATGGAGAGCACACGAGATCTAACAAAAAAGAGAAAAATTTTCTTAATTTTTCAACAGAATCTCCTTTCAGCTCTATACAATTTTTTTTTACCGATGTTCAATACTCTGTTTACAGTAAGAACTGCTAAACTTCTTAAAATAGCCATAAGCTGCAGACACCACTTCTTCATTATTGGCAAATCTTTTATCACCGAGCTATTTTTTCAAGTTCAAAAATAGAAAATTGCTCGAGGGAGCTAAATCTGGCGAATAAGGTACGTGATGAAGTAATACGAACTTTAATTCATAAATTTTGCCCATCGCAATAGCGGTTGTGTGAACTGGAGCATTGTCTAAATGAAAACAACACTTTCTTTTTCGCCAAATGCGACCTTTTTCCATAATTGCCTCACCCAAACGCTGCCATAAAATAGCACAATGTACGCCCATGACGGTTTTTTTCATTTTTGAAGATGATCAATACAAATAATCCCGTGCGCATCCCAAAACACAGACGCCATGACTTTGCTTGCAAATGGAACTATCTTCGCTTTCTTCGGACACGCTTCTCCCATTCCAGTTCACTGCTTTGACTGTAGGTTTGTTTCAGGTGTGACGTTGTGGACACATGTCTCATCCATGGATATATCGATAAATCGATGCAAAAATTCGGATTTATTGCTGTGAAACATCTGCAAACATTCTACTGAAATGTCTTCAGGACGCTGTTATTGCTCTGTTGATAGCGAGCGCGGCATCCATCTTGAGCAGAATTTTCTTATATTCAAATCTTTGTTTAGTACACGATGTATAGCATTTTTTGAAAAGCCTATGCTGACGATAATCCAATACCATTTTGTGGATTTTATTTTTATTTATTTCATTTTATTATTATTTTTTTATTTATTATTTATTTATTTATTTATTTTTTTTTTACTTATTTATTATTATTATTATATTTATTTATTTTTTCTTAAACGCATCTGGCGTGGACAAGTCAGTTTGTCGACCATTATGGTGTTCGTCTTGGCAGCTCGTACGGCCTCGTTTAAACTCTGCTACCCAATATTTTACAGTCTTAAACGGAAATGCAGACTCCCCCCACCAGAGCAGAATGTAGCTCTGCTGTAATATTTTTTTTCTCCATGTTTACAATTTTACTGAAATCGTTTGCATTTGACGGTTTTAATAAAAATTCTAATCACCAAAATATATTCTTTTCAAACTACTACCACCATCTATACGTCAGGTATGCTAGTTTTGGGACCGCCTTGCACAACTATTTCTTTGTTATAACTTTTTTTTTATATTTCCATTATCATATTCCCTGAAGTTATATTGAATGAAATTTAGATGCACTTTAACAGTCAACCGAACTCTTTGTGAGGTAGCATGTGAAGGAATGTGTTTTTAGATTTACAATATCCTTGTTTCGCAAGGTAAAGCAAAAGTCATGCATTTTAAAATGATGCCAATAGTTTAACTAATGTATAGTGCATTAAATCAAAAGTTTTCAGAGTAGAGAATGCACAAATCGTCATTTTGAGCCACCACAAATTATAAATTGTTAAAGTTTTGGACTACATTTTTAAAATGTTCTAAAAAGTTTTGGGGTTTACGTTGAAAGTCTATTTGCTTGTATTGGAAATTTATGATTCTGTTCAGCGATTTAAAGAGAATAACAAATTTTTTACATCTACTTCAATTCTGGTGGTAAATCGGTCAAAAGGGAGATATTTTTAAGATATTTTAAAGGCGTACTAAGGCATGTGGCTGTAAAATGTGGATACCCAAATGGGTATGTATTGGAAATTCATTTCAATACGTCCTTATGTCGTGGCTAAAAATTAAACTTTAGATGTTTAGATTTGAAAAATACTTCTTGCTCTTCTTCGTTTGTTCTATTTCTTCGCATATATCGCAAAAACTATATAGACATTTTTAAAAATTTATATAAAAATTATTAATTTTGTGCAATGTGAGATAAAGTAACAAATTTTGGTATATTTAAGTTCGCTTTTAAAATACGATTATGATGATTTGGCCATTTATTATATGATGTTTTGACAACTATCATCACTAAAGATGCTGAAACAGTGAACATCTTTCACTTTGTTCAAATATTTGAGTCATTTCCATGATAGTGAAATATCGACTACTGATTATGTAGAACTCAAGCTTCTTCCATAGTTTTTATTGTTAATGCCTTACTATAATTGGGATTTTGCATTTTTATTGTAGTCTGATACAGATACACAGCGTCACTCTTGCTCAATGTCTTATGACTCAGCCTGAATTTGTTTGAAACTAAACGAACAACAAATTATCAAAACAGTCAAAACTTGTCCGAGTACGAGTGACGGTGTTGGCTACGTTAATTTGCCATTTTAATATTTGTCAGACACAGTAAATTGTTCTGGCGTCACAAATAAATCCAATACAAGTTTTATAATTTGTACGCGATGTAGTTTAATTGTGCTAGAAATTGTAATTTGTTATGGAATGACGTGAAATGGAATCTTTCGACAGATCTTCTCCTCCACAAAAAAAAAAACACACAAAAGAAAGAAAATATTTGAAATTTGTTTCAATTTATGCTTGATTAGCCTTGTGATAATTATATATGAAATGGCAGTTGTGCGAAAATTTTTCATTTATTATTATAACTTTGACCTAAATGTGGAAAATGGAAGAAAAATAAATTCACAAATGAAAAAAGAAAAGACGAAAAATTAGCTACAGTTAGGAGAAAAATGCGTGCAAAACAAAAATAGAACATTTAACGAAGAGAGGGAGAGACATAATTTGGAAATTATGCGAGAATTAAACGAAGAAATAACCATCATCATGATCATCATCCTCATCAACAGTGTCATTACCATCTGACGCAAAATCAGAGTCATTGCCAACATTTCAACAAAAATACAAGCACAGAGGGTGCAAACAATTTTGTTTTAGTAGCCAATTAAAAAATTGAATTGTAGGTTTATTTTTTTTTCTTAGTAACAATTTTATAAATATGGAGCTGATTTTCGCTGTTGATTCATCGCTAATTGCGTAGTTCTTTGGATCGTACGAGTATAGGTTATGTTCAAAAGTTCTGAAATGATATGTGAATTGGGCTTGAATCTGCTAGCAAGATGATGGCGGGACAAAGCTGTCCACACATTGCAATAGAGAGTTATTTATGGTAGGTACAGGTTCATTTTTAACTCGAAAACCATCTAATCGAAAATTTGTGTTCAGAGCCAGGCATAAAAATCAGAAATATAAATTTATCTACATATCGACTATGGGGCATCTAAATTTGCGGGTTTCGGAATGATTGGAGAACACAATAACCCTCATATTAACTAAAGCAGTATTCAAATAAAGTTCACTAAAAGAAAAATTTGCAAAAATATAAATATGGCCATACCTAGGGAAAATATTAATTTTGGCTTCTTTAACCAATTCTGTCAATTTATAAAATGTCAAATTTATAATCTCTATAGCAATGAATTGCATAATATGGATGTGCTTTAAAAACAGGGAGTCTAGTGGAGAAACCACGAAATTTCTTAGTAAGTTTAAGTTTGGTATCGTGGAACGTATTTCCACATCAGCCTCAACTTTATTAATTCATTCAAATGTACAGAGTAGCTCTATTTATACTAATATGACTTATTCTAGAAAGTGCTACGATATTTCAGAGAGAACACATATTTACATAATGGGTGCAACAAAGACAAACGTATTTACAGAATAGTGTTGTTTATCATAGACTTAATTCTAGAATGTTCTTATTTACATAACAAGTGAAAATGAGATAAAAATAGACTATATAATGGGAGTGAGAGGAACAAACTGTAACTTACTGTTGTAAACGTAATTCTAGAAAAATGCTGTTTACAGATAAAGAGGGTAAGAGATTATATAAAATATCCTACTTGAATGTTCTGGGAGTGGTTTTGATGATCTTTCTGGAATATATACTTAGAGAAATTACACCCACATACTACAAAAGGGATTTGGAAAACATTGCGCCCATGTTGCAAACTTCAAAAATAATCCAAAACAACCAATCGTTAAAGCATGAACATACGAGTATTATCGGATTCCTAATACGCTTCGCAAAACCACTAAATAAAAATAAAAATTGATAAGGAAAATAATAAAATATCGATAAAGAAATTAGTGCTCATATTTGGAAGCTAAGCAAAACGCTTGCCGTTGCGTAATGCAATGAAACATTCAAAAATTTGCAATATCAAAAAATCGACAAAAATGGCTGTACTAGGCAAACGGAGCATGTAATGACGAAAATAATGTATATATTTGCCTCCAAAAGGATGTCTTTGCGTTTTCGACTTCAGCACAGTAGAGTGTTTTAAAAGTGTTATAATCAATACTCGTGTATCGCTAATATAAGAATGTATCATTATTTGAGTAATAAGGCTTCAGATAGCAAGAATAACCACCTTTCTAGGTCCTTCAGTAAGTTCTTAAAGTTTTTATTTACTTATTTATATCTACTGAGCATTGCTCTTACAGATTACAAAAATAAGAAAAATTGAATAAAATAACATAACTATACTTACAAGTATATAACTATACATATTTATTAAGTGGTCAGTTGCAATAGATTACAACAATAAATTACAAATTTGGTAAAAATCTTCAAAATGAGGTATCAGCTAAAAGTCTGAGTACAGCTCGTCTAAATGCAAATCTATTGAGAGTTATATCGACAGTATTGGCCACCAAATTAAATATATGCAAACATCGAGCAATTGGTTCATTCCTTCCATAATTAGTTCGATGGAATGGAACAGCGAACAAATGAGTTTCTCTTAAAGACCGTGTTGGTATGTGAAAGGGTAGAACGGATAGCAATTTGGGCGAATCAATGTTTGAATCTATAGTATCCTTTATAAAAATGATGCCTAGAAGCTTTCTGCGGTTAGAAAGTTCCATAATTCCAAGAATATTGCAACGGCTTTCGTACGGTGGCATGTTATCAAAAGAAAAGTTCTTTCGAAGGGCAAATCTTGTGAAGCGCTTTTGAATTTTCTCAATCCGATTGATACCTACTTCATAAAAAGGACCCCAAACAAAGCTTACGTACTCTAAGTGAGATCTTACCAAAGACCCGAATAAAACAGTAATAGCTTCAAAATTCAAAAACATTTTGGTATTTCTTTTTAAAAACCCAAGTTGTGAATTGGATTTAGAAACTATGTAATTTATACGATCTTTAAAAGTCAGTGCGCTATCAAAATATATACCCAGATTTTTTACGATGCTCACACGCGGAAATGTTTGATCGTTTTCATATACGTAGCTGTACACAATTGGTAAGTGCTTACGAGTAAAAGTCATAATATTACACTTAGAAAAATTTAAAAATAGATGGTTGCCGCGGCACCATACTATTAGTGCTGCAATATCTTGTTGAAAGTATACGCAGTCCTGGATAGATGTTATATTATAAAATAGTTTCAAGTCATCCGCATATAACAGACATTGGCAATACTTTAATATATTAGGGATGTCATTGACAAACAAGAGGAAAAGCAAAGGGCCCAAATGACTACCCTGTGGTATACCCGATTTCACGTATATTGGATTAGACTCAGCTTTATGAACTTTAGCAAATAAAACTCTTCCCGAGATGTAAGAATGTAACCAGCTCAGTAGTGACGAGTGAAACCCCATTTTGAAGAGTTTCCTTATCAAAATTGCATGATTAATTTTGTCAAAAGCTTTTTTAAAATCAGTGTAGAGGGCATCTACCTGCTTACCTTAAAAAGTAATTAACCTTTTCCAAATTGTCTTAAAGATATTTGGAAAATGTTATTATAAAATCTTACGAAAGTCATCATGTTAATATTTTGTGAACGAAGCACCTGAAATAATCCAATGAAATATCTAATTATTGGGATCATACAAGAAAGCGATACGGATTAAATAGTGTAGAAGAATGTCCAAGATGTCACCAAAAAAAAAAAAAAAATATATATCAATAAAATAAATAAGTAAAAAAAAAATCGCTAAATTAAAAAATATCACCAATTTAAAAAAAAAGTCATAAAAACACAGAATGGCCTATATGGTGGAAATAATTTAGCTCTGACCTAATGATAGTACTTAGCCACTTGATTTTGAACACAAAATTAGGAGTATATCAATATCTCGGAAAAGTAACATTTAATCGCGAAGTGTAAGAGCGTTAAGTGCGCTGAGAAAAGTTGTATCCATCGCAAGTATAGAAAAAAAAATGTATAAAAATTATTGTTAAAAAAATTCCTAAAATACAAATTTTATTAAATGAAAAATCGGCAGTTTTCAAAAATGCCTTTATCTAAAAATCATAATGTAATCATGAATTTTTTATTGACTTTGCGTACAAAACAGTGCATCTGCCACGTAACTTTAACTACTTTAACAAATCAAAAATCAAAACAAATAATTTTTTTCAATCGCCGTAATCAAGAAATTTCTAAATTTCGAATATATGAGTTACCCACTTTCCATTTTCAAGAAAAAAGTTAAATAAAGCACACATAAAGCTATGATTTCAATTTATTTGTATGTGATTTATTTTATTATAATGCTTGGACCTTGCCATTATGTGCGAAGGACAATGCCATTTAAATGAACGCCTCTAGATTGGTTGCAGCAGTGGATTCTTTTGGGGTAGTTTTCGAAAAAATATGATCCTATGATACCTCCAAACCATAATGCCCACCAAAATGTAACTTATCCCCGGATACATTGGCTTTTCCACAATCACTTCTGGGTTCTCTACGCCCTGTATGCGATAATTTTGCTGGTTGACATAATCACCGATTGAGAAAAAAGCTTCGATTTAATTGAAAGCCTACACTTGAATCACCAATTTTTAGTAAGTTTTAGCTATTTTTACGCGTTTTCCGGTTGTTAAACGACCAATTTTTGTAAACCTTTCTCTAAATAAATGACAACTCAGATGACAGGTATTTAATAGCTGACAGCCTTGCCAGACCTGCGGTTCTTAAACCACTAAATGGGCAGCCGAATATTAATATCTCCGAAATGTAACGTTTAATTGATAAACCATAATAAGCTTTTCAAGTTCTCAAGGCTTTGGAAATATAAAATAATAAATAAATATTCTAAAGGTCGCTAAACATAAAATTCATAAAAATTATAAAAAAAAGTTTATATCCAGCGGAGGGTCGAATTGCCATGATCATCAAATATTTTCTAGCGTTTGGAGAAAGGGAAATCCATAATGTGTTGTAGAGAAATATACAATAAATTGAAAAAATCATAAATTATCTTGGAAAAGGAATGTTTGATCGAGAAAATAATTAGCTTTTTGGCATAGGAGATGTACCTACATATAATAAGAGGAAATTATAAATTCAAAAAAATTGCTAAAATATCAAAGGATCTATATTCCATATTCATAATCATTTATTCGGGTTTTGAAATACATATTTGCAATGAAAATTTGATTATTAAATCTACGATAAATGTTTATGAATAAGTCCCGTTGTCCCGGTATATCTGAATAGCACAACTGACTAAATTTTTCCGACTCTCAGGGGTTTGACGAAGGCGGTGTCCATCAAACGTTCACATTATAATATCGAATATATAAATCGTCAAACCTAAAACATCGGTAAAATGAAAATGCCTCAATATCTAGGAAAAATGAAAATAACAAACTTTAAAATTTTTCAAAGGGATTAGAAAGAGTGGGACCCATCACAAGATGCAGGGTGGCGCACCAATTGCGACGCAATAAGAGTGTTAATACGGGGGGTTGATCGGACGGTGTTTTTATTTCATATGAAAGAAAATGAAAAACACGGGATTAAAGATATGTATAATCGAATGATTTTCGTTTATTGACAAAGTTTTACCTTTTATTTATGGAGTTTACAAAATGAAGATTATTTTACCAAGCAGGGACTTTAAACGCTCAAATACGTAGTTTATATATCGGATGTAAAATGAGTACTGATACTTGGGCAATCGGTAGCTGAGAGTTAGAATACCGCTTTATTACACTGCTAGAACGGTGGAGTGAAAGCTCTTTTCTTAGCCGTGGTGGGCGTATACTTAAAAATTAAAACTTACAACTATCAGGGTAAGGAAAACTGTGCACGTAAACAAAGAGATTCAAATAACTTTTTTTTTTAATCAATGTATTTCATTTATTTTTCGTTTTCTTATTGTATAAAAAATTCAACTTTATTTTTAACAACTAATTGATTTTGAAAATCATAGACTATAAATGTCCTCCATGCTCATTCACGCATATGCGACAATTGATCAGAAAATTATTCATTGCGGCCTGAAGGGCTGAAGTCGGGATCGGGATGATTTAATGAACTGCTTCAGTTTGGTAAAATTCCTTGGTTTCGTTTTGTAGACCTCTTGCTTGACATAACCCCATAAAACAACGGAAAGTGGAGTCTTTGAATACAAATTTCTTTGTTTGTTTCGTTGGAACTCCACCATAACCCGTCTGGCAATGGGTGCAGTTGCTCCATCTTGCTGGAGCCAAATTGTGTTGAAACGGATACGTCTTTGGAGTAGTTCTGGGTGAAAAAACACGTTGAACATGTTTAAATATCTTCATCCACTGAGATTGATATTGAAATTGCGTTGGTACCAAGATTCATGCGCCACCCTGTATTTAAAAAAAACTATTAAAATTCAAAAATTTTACTAACTACCTTTACTATAGTATTCATATTTGTAAATCGTTAAAATAAAGAAGAAATCAGTAAAGTTTGAATCAATAAATGGACGCAGAATGTTAGCTTATGCGACAAAATAACAAAAGTGTGGTGTACCAAAACGAGGGTAAGTCAGGGGGTAGTTCGGAATATCAAAAGTGATGTTATAAAGGGTGTCCCAACAAGAACGCAAGATTTAAATGACTGATGCATCAATTGAATTATTTCTCTGGATGTATGACATGTGGCGCCGTCTTGTTGAAACCACATGCTCTCCACATTCATTTCTTCAATTCTATGCATGAAAAAACTGGTTGTTATTTCACGATACCGAAAACCATTGACTGTTTGCCCTTGACATGCCTCATTTTCATAAAAAAAGGTCTAATGATTCCTCCAGCCTAAAATCCACACTACACAGTTACACGTTGAGGATGCATTTGCTTCTCGTGAATCACTCGAAGATTTTCCTCAGCCCAAAAGCGACAATTCTGCCTATTGACGGAGCCATCAAGATGAAAATGAGCCTTGTCATTGAAGACGATTTTATCGGCAAAATCAGCATTTTCATGTTGTCTCTCCAATACCCAATTAACGAACTCCCTTCGCTGTTCATGGTCAGCTGGCTTCAGGTCCTGAGTCAATTGAACTTTGTATGCATAAAGATGCAAATATTTCGTCAAAATGCGCTGCGATCGACCTGATCGAAGTCGCGTTGTTGTCTTTACATCACCAACAGACACAGTTTTAGCAAATTTACCCATTAATCTCTTTACTGTTGACTCTTTTGGAGTATTATTGTGACCCCAAATTGATCGCAATTTGCGAACTGTAGCCGCAAAACTTTCACCATTTTGGTAAAACAATTTCACAATGAGAATGAGTTGTTCATTCGTGTAGCGCTCCATTTTGACTAACCTCGCACCTTCTACTAGCAAATAATAACAATTGTTCAAATGTCAAACAATGACACTTCGAATGGTGCCAAATTTAAATCTTGCGTTTTTGTTGGGACATCCTTTACTACAAATGCATAAAACGTGTGATAGGTAGAATAATTTCAGATAAATAAGTACGAAAACCATTAAACAGTCAAATTCTTGTCCATAGACTTGTGCTTAGTAGCCTTGGGCATATTTACCATAGCTCATTTTGCTATTCCCCCACTTTTACCACTGTTTCCGGAAAACATTGTTTTCCTTATTAAAGAAATACCATTCATGCAATAGAGAGTTTTTGTCTGTAAAATATAATACTTTCTCTGCCATAAAACAAAATAAATTCAATCCGCTTCTTAGCCACCCTCATGATTTTTCAAATAGTCCACTTTTTCTATTACCCAGTTGCATATCGAGTTGTTCTAAAAGTTTGTTCGGTTTTTAAAAGAAATTTATTTATAAATTTATGTGTAAGAAGATAATTATCTTAATCTTTTATATAGTCTCTACCATTTTTAATAACTTCTTCCCACCTCTCTGGAAGCTTTTTAATTCTCTTCTTACAAAACTCGCGCGGTTTTTCTGAGAAAAAACGTTCAATTCCAGTTTTCACTTTCTCGTTGTTGTGAAAATTCAAATGATTTAAGTGGTTGCTCATACTGCGAAATAGGTGGTAGTTAGACGGGGTGAGTTCTGGGGAGTACGGTGGTGGGTGAGGTAAAACTTTCCACCCAAGCTCTAACAGTTTTTGATAGGTGTGCAAGGCAGTGTGAAACCTCGGTGAGAGAGTGACGTATCCAGACATCGAGGTTGCTCAAAAATCTGAGTCTTTTTATAACCCCGTGAACGGTTGAGACTGATTTTTTGATTATTTCAAGTATTTCCCTAACTATTACATGGACATTAACAATAATTATATATTTCACCTCTTCGGAAACAATTTCTTTTAGTCGTCCTGACCGGGAAGCGTCCGTTACGGCAAAGTTGCCCGTAGAAAATTTCTTAAACCATTTCAGGCTAGTTCTTTCACTTGGTCCGTTTTCTTTATAAACAGACTTTATTTTGCGGCTGGCTTCAGCAGCCGTTTTTCTTTTTCGGAAATGATACAACGTAATATGCCTAAAGTGTCCTTTGTCGCTTATTTTTTTTTCCACCTTTTTAAAACTTTTATTTTTAAAAAAGTTATAACCACTCACGACTGGAACGAGAACGCAAGTAAACAATAGTAATGAGTTTCGAGAAGGGGTGGCAGGAAGGTGGTGATAGTGTTTGAAGGAACTTTACGTCGTGACAGGTGACGTATGGTGAACTAAAGAACTAACCGAATGAACTTTCCGAACAACCCGATATATTTAAATTTTCAATGTTACGTACTTTGTTTCAATTTTAAAGAAATTTTATGTGTGATTGCTTGAGCTCTTCAATTGTCTGTTTTTTTACTTTTGCTTTAATAACATTTACGCTTTACGGTGTTTAAGATGTACAGACTAGACTCTGGGCCACTTACTCTGTTCTGTGCCAAGTCAAATATTGACTTACCCAATTTATGAGTTGTCCACTTGTTGCACGGTACGGATTGTTTCCAATGTCTCCATATGCCCTTTAGCCGTTTGCCACCAGCAGATGGATGACGCTTTCAACAGCAGTTTCTATGTGTCTGTCTGTGCATTGTCATAGTCATTGTTGGCATTTTCACTTGCCAATATCTACAGCTTGAGGGAGGCTGGGAAGTGTAATGAAGACCAATAAACAAATTGAAATCCAACATAGACAACAGAGTTGCCAATACCGATGTTGAAAGGCAATATACATGCTCCGCGTGGGGTGTAGAAGTGGAAGAAGTGCAAAGGAAGGTTGGTTTATATTCCCCTCGTACTTTTCTGTGTTGCAAGGAGCGGTAAAGGGGATCAGCTAACACTTTGGCAAGGATGATTGTAGGAATACAGAGCTTTCGTCGCTTTTGTTTTTGGCCATCATCTTGCCGTTGTACAGTTTTATGGCCATACTCGTATAAGCAATAATTTTTCCTTTAATACACACTGTCCATGATATACCACCACCTTCAGAATGACGCCATTGCTGATACTGGCGAACATGATAATGAAGTTGTTGGCGATGTTGTTGTGGTCCATACCATGGCAATGGCATTTTTGCATGTGACGTCGGTACGTTGATGGACGTGGGTGGGTGGTCGTTGTACGGTCATCGAACAGATTTTTGTTTCAGCCATCTTCAACGATATCTTTTATTTGCGCTGATAAATATTCAATAGGAGCAACAGCAGCAAGAGTAGCAGCTGATGGTGCACTATTATTGCCTCGCCAGCAACAAAAACAATGCCATTATATGGTCTTAACATCAGAATTGAAAGCAGCTGTTGTAAGTAGTAGTTGGGGTTTGTTCACTTGGTCGACTGGTCAATGTGTGTACAAGAAGTATGGGAATTAATTCAATTGCTTGAAAGTATTTGAAAGTATTATAAGTTGAACAAATGTGGACGCGGTAATGTGATGTTAACATTTATAAACATCGGATATCAAATTCTCATATCATAGGATAGAGGATATATGTTTTTCTTTTGCTCCTTTTACATTTCGAGAATTTTGAGACAGTCTATCCTCCAGACATCCTATGAACTTAACACATATGCAATAAATCTATTCCTGAACATACTGAAGATAAGGATCAGAAACATGAAATTCTTTGTGAAATGTGAGGAAACTACATCAAATAAAGTATAGAATGACAATGCTAAAGAATAAAAGAGAATAAGCGCAAAGATGATCAGATACACAGTTATATAGTAAAGTCAGTCAAGATGGTCCAAAAATACTCTACTACATCATCGGAACAAGAAAAAGTTCTATTAAAAAGATTAGTATGTAATTCAAATCTGTGATTGCTAATAACGTTTCAATTATTCCATTAAAAAAACGATAGAAAAATAGTATTAATGAGAACAATTCTTTCGAATATTGGCTTAAAATATTATTTGGAAGTTTGATTGTTAATTTGCCTGAAGGCCACATAGAAATATTACTGGATTTTTTTCATTTTCAATAACCTTTCTCTAACTAAATTGCAGCCACAAGATCAAATCCTAATAAAAATTGTGAATTGTAGATATAACAAAATCCAACTTGGCAAATCTATTTGCGCAGGTGCTACGGGAATCAATTGGGCTTGACCTTGATCCAAGCAGCTCTTATGCACTAAATACATTTCGTTAAAAAAGTACAGGGAATTGATATTCTAAGAAACCTTTTCTATAGGGAGTGTCGAAACGTTTTTTTATAGGTAAGTTAGGACAACTGTCTTCTATATTAAAGCAAAGTTTAAGAGCAATTTGACATATAGTTTGCCTGTAGTACGCGATATTGTCAACTCTTTTCAAGTGTGTTTTGCGATTTTTGCTATGGACAAAAAGGTTCAACAAAAAATTTGTCTCAAATTTTATGTATCGAATCACTGAAAAACGGTTTACGGTGAATACATTTTTATCAAAAGCACATAAATATGAGTTTTACATTCAGTGGGGCATTCAAATGCAATCAAATTGTCAACAACATTTTCAACTAAAGTTAACATCGGTAAGATGAAAGAAGTGGCGGCTGAAAATTGTTATTTAAATTTGAAAGAGATAGCCGCTGAAATTCCTGTGTTTCAGGAATCAATTCGTTTACTGAACATGTTCGACTTATTCCGCAAAGATCTGGATTTTCTTGAAAAACTCAATCGCGTAAAGGTCGCTGAAGACATGCTAGAATGAGTCAATTTCGAACCTAAATATGTACATAAAACATATTATAACTGCATAAGATATGAGTTTATGAGTTTGACATTCAAACCAGTCAACAATATTCCAAAGGGCACCTTCTAAATGAGTCAAATTCGAAAAAAATCACATTCAAGTCTATTAAATGTGTAAGTAATGTTGAATGTTTTTATTGATTGTCGCAAAGTTGTGCACTCCAAATTTGTGTCAGAAAAACAAGTAGTAAATAAAGAATACTATCTCTGCGTTTTGGGGTGTTTTAGAGATCAAATTTGTCGAAAAAGGTCAGTTGAGTAAGAAGAAAACTTCTGGATTTTGAATTGCAATATCCAAACAATGCTAAATGTTTTCATTGGTTGTCGCAATGCTGTGCACTCCGAGTTTGTACCCTAAAAACGAACGGTAAATAAAGAATACTATTTCTGTGTTTTGGGGTGTTTTAGAGATCAAATTTGTCGAAAAAGTCAGTTGTGGAAGAAGAAAACTTCTGGATTTTGCATCAGTTTTAACACACCGTTTTACAAGGCTGTCATCTTGAAGGAATTTCCGATCAGAACGAAAGCAAATATCACCGAATAACCATTTTATTTACCTAATATGTCTGATCTTTCCCCTTTCTAAAACTCAAATTTCGATTTCAAGGTAACAATTTTTGGTAGAAGAAGACTCAAAAGAGAATTTGCAGCAAAAATTAATGTCTTTTCTAGAAGATGCCTCTGAAAAATATTTTGATAATTAGATGATTTGCTGACATAAGAGTATTGTTTCGGAAGGGGTCTACTTTGAAGGAGATACAATAAATTTGAATGAATGATAAATATTTTTTGTTTTCTTGACCAATTTTTTTCAAGAAAAATGTATAGTAAAACTTCTATTACCAAACTATGAAATTTCATTTGTATATGTTAGATATTTTGGAAAACTGGAGAATTGAAGAATTGCAATTTGGCCCCCAGACTGTTATTCTTTTAGGAATAACCGGAAACCTCCGACCTTCGGAGGCGAGAATGCTCTAGTACAATAATAGGTCATCCATCCAGTGTTACACAAAGTATGAAGCCGGCTATATTGAGTAACGTAAACGAGATTTTTAAGCTGATATGGCTTACGTAAGTATTTAGTACACTTTTGTTACTGAAACTCAACTTGTTATACCTGATTATTGATCGTTGGCATTCCCAAACGTTAGGATCAGATGAGTTGACTTCATAAGCTACTTATGTAGAATGTAAAAACCAGCACAAAAATTCTATTCTGATGATTTGACTTATATGTATTTTCAATTAAAGTCGTCTAGCGATGAGGGAAAATTGTGCGTGGTGCCGGAAAAGCGCAAAAAAGAAAATTAAAGTACAATAAAGGGATCAAAATTGGAACGCTGTGAAGTTCTCCGCTTAGAAATTGTAGAGAGAACATTGTTTTTTGCTAAATCAGTCATTTTGTGCGCAACTAAGTTCTTGCTCTTTGCCAATAGATGGCGCCAGTTGTAAGTGCTAGTCGATTCTGCCATAACCTGAACGTCATGAGCTAAGCTTAGGAATATGGTAAATATACCGCCTCGACACAATAGTGATTTTCTTTTGATGTCATATTCTTTCGGTTGTGTGAATATCTAAGATTTGGTGCCAAATAATCGTCATATGCGAAAAGTATTGATTTTCTTCTTTCAATCGAAGAAAATGGCGGCTGAAGCTCATCGAGAGCTTCAAAACGTTCACGGAGATGCTGCGTTAAGTATAACAATGTGGCGAGAATGGGTTCGTCGCTTTAAAGACGGCGATTTCGTTGTTGACGACCGTTCGCCTGAAGGAAGAGGAAAAACCTTTGAAAACACTGAACTGACGGCATTGCTTGATATTGATCCATGTCAAACGCAGGTAGAACTTGCTCTGGTATAAGGACTTACACTCTTTCCAGCGAGTTTGAATAGCTACTATCCCTTGTTTATAGTAAGAACTGTCAAACTCCTTAAAATACTCGCAAACTGCAAACTCCACCTTTTTATTGATGGCAAATCTTTTACCATCGAGCCATTTTTTCAAGCTTGGAAATAGCAAATAAGGTTCGTGATAAAGTAATTCGAACTTTAATTCATTCATTCAATTTCATCACATAAACGATGCAAAAAATTAGTATATAAGGATAATTCCATATGCATCCCAAAAAAGAGACGCCATGACCTTGCCAGCAGGTGGATCCTTCTACGCCTTCTTATGACACGATATTCGAATTCCGGCCCACTGATTTCACTATTCCTTGGTCTCTGGTGTGAAGTGGTGGACTAATGTCTTATCTATGGTTATGAATCGACTAAAAAATTCTGCTTTATTGTTGGGATATCGGTGAATCGCCAAACACTCTACTGAAACGTCTTCTGGACGCTGTTTTTGTTCCATTGAAAGCAAGCGCGGCACCCATCTTGCGCACAAATTTCTCATCTTTAAAAATTCGGTCAAAAACTTGGAAATAAGTTGCGTGATGAAACAATTCGAACTTTAATTCAATTTAATTATTTTAGAATGTTTGTGGCATTTGCATTTGATTATTCGAAAATCCCGAATAACCAAAATCCTGTTTAATCAGTTAATTGATAAATTTATCAATCTAACAATTGATTAACTAGAATAAATTGAATAATTGAATATTTCATATTTTATATGTTACTAGCCGACCCGTCAAACGTTGCTTTGCCTCCAAATTTTATTTTTATTGGAAATGTTTCATTAGCAGGAGCAGAAATAATTGCTTTTTAATTTGTGGTTTGTATAGGAGGTACCACTCCCCATTGTCCAATCCCGCCCATATTTGCAGCAGCACTTAAGATATGTACACCAAACCGATGTACCAAATTTTGTTCAAATACCGTAAACAGGAGCAGAAATATTCGATATTTAATTTATGGTTTGTATGGGAGGTACCACGCCCCATTGTCCAATCCGGCCCATATTTGCAGTAGCACTTAAGATATGTACACCAAACCTACGCACCAAATTTTGTTCAAATACCGTAAGCAGGAGCAGAAATAATTGATTTTTAATTTTTTGCTTGTATGGGAGGTACCACGCCCCTTTGTCCAATTGAACCGAATTGTAAATCTAAACCATCCCGGGCACCACCCAGACGCATACACAAAAGCTTATGCAAAGCAGTCCAGCCGTTTAGGAGGAGTTCACTGACAACGCCCGTACCGTAGAATTATATATGTATATAAAGATATTGCGAGCCACTCAAAATGTTTCATTGGATATTTTTTTTATTTTTGCTTAAAATGCATTTTGTCAGTTTGAATTTTTAATATATTCCGAACTTGATTAACCATGATTCAAGTTAAGGGATAAATCATACACTTTAATAATCATAGTTTTTGATTATTCGATTGACAAGTGACTATTGATTTACCTTAAAGTTTGATTAACCGATCAATCGTACATCCCTAATTGTATTACTTTGAATCGTCCTTACCAATGTCTATGCTGCATCACCCCTTATTAATTTTATTTAACCGAAAGATGGTAAAATTTTAATGAAACTCCGGAAAGTTGACTGTTTCCTAGAGGCGAGGTTGGAAGCTCATGTTTTCCAATTCCTTGTATGGAAATATAAAGATAATTTCCTAATATTTCCAGTTGAGTTCAATTTTTTTGGTTATTACTTCGAAAGCATTGCTTCAAGATTACTGACAAATCAGCGTAAATAAACAGTATAATCTCTTTGGAAAAGCACAAACTAAGGGTAGTGGTGCTGTTTCCAACTTGAATCATTTCTGGATCCAGACAAGTGATTATTATGCATGCTCTCTTTTTGCTGTATTGCAGTTTATTCTACCCTTGACATATATTTAGTATTTTGCGTGCTAAATCGTTTCATTTATGTTAAAGCTACGTTTGACTTCTATAAATAATAAATATATTTCATCTCCACAAATGACCAAATATTTCATCAGAATATTGTAAATAAATTCGTATGATTGATGTTAAATAAACTACGTCTATATCTAAGCAACTCACTTTTCATTTGTAGAAATGTTCAAATAGTTCCTCTAGATTTCCTTAATACTCTTCATGCTCCAGAATTTGATCATTTTGTCATCATCCAAAATAGCAACAGATTTTACTTTCAAAATCTAAATAAGATTTTTGCTAAAATTACAACATAAACTTTGATAAAGCCATCACCGACTCCTTTAATACCCTTCAACAACAATTTTTACGGTGAAAACTTTATGTCGACGGAGACTTCTATGTTTCACCATCAGAAATAAAAAGGGAGAGTACAACAGCAATAATTCTATTGCTGCTATTGTAATAGTTGTTGCAACAACGTGTTGCAGCTATATTGAGTTCGGTTGTAAATCTTTGTTGCACACAAGTTTTGCGACCAATCAAGGACTGCGTACATATACTCGTACAAGGAGATGTTGCAGCACCCATCTTTGTAGGAATTTTTATACGTACAACTACTGTACAGATGTTGTGATAGTTGTAGATGTTGCCAGTGAGCATTTTTTTGTTGTAATCCTAGATGATTTTTATTGTAGTTGTTGCTGTTGGCTGTGATGTGCTCGGAATGAACTTTATGATGTTATAACCAGAAGTTATGTCGTAAACTTCATGAACAATAAAAACTGTTGAATTCTTGTCGTAACTTTACATATTTCACATGAAGTTCAACAATGTAGAGATATTGGTGTTATATGAAAGGGAGTGATTAAAATTTTGAAAGTTCGATGGAAAGCTAAAAAACAACTATGTGTTGAAATGATGGCTTACTTAAACTGCACTATTTTGACATCCAACTGACGTCAACTGTAAATTGATTGCTTCGAACGCATGTGTAAATCTATGTCCATTGGAAATACATTTTTTGTTTCCCCCAGGATATCAATAAACCTGAAAAATAACATTATACGAGAGCGGTCCCAAAACTGGCCGTCGTGACGTACAGATGCTGCTAGTAGTTTGAAAGAAATTATTTTGGTGAAAAGTGATGGCCTTATAAAATATATGATTTATATGATTTAAATTTCAAAGCGCCACGTTGTTTAATAGTATTTTTATTTGAGCCATCAAAACGAAACGATCTCTGTAAATTTTAATACTAAAGCCGAGCTAGATTCTACTTTGGGGGAGTCTGTAAAATATTAGGTAGCAGAGTTTGAACGAGGACGTATGAATTGGCCGAAGCGAACACCGTAGTGGTCGATCAATTAAGGTGTCCACATCAGACACAATTAATGAAAATCCATAAAATGGTATCAGATGATCGTCGGCTGAATGTGCGTGAGCTGGTGCATTTCAAATAGTGCTATACATAATATATTGACCGAAAATTTGAAGTTGAGAAAGTTGTGCACAAAATGGGTGCCGCGCTTGCTTTCAATAGAAATGTTGCAGTAGAGTGGTTGTCGATATTTCACCGCAATAAAGCCAAATTCTTGAGTCGATTTATAACCAAGGATGTAACATGAGTCCACTACTTCACACCTGAGACAAAGAAACATTCAAAGCGGTTGACTGGTGTAGGAGAATTGGAGAATGGAATGGGAGAATCGTGTTCAAAGAAAGCGAAGACGGTTCCATCTGCAGGCAAGTTCATGACGTCTGTTTTTGGAATGGGCATGAGATTTTTTTTATTGATTATCTTTAGAAAATAAAAACCATCAACGGCGAATATATGCTAATTTATTGCAGATAAAATACTGACACATTTAATCAAAAAGAAATTATTGTTTCATCAAGACAATGCTTCAGTTCGTACATCCAGTATTGCGATGGCCAAAATTAATAAATTAAAGTTCGATAGATATAGCTCTCTCGAACTATTTTCTATTCCAAACTTGAAAAAATGGCTCGATGCCAACGATGAAGAGGTGGAGTTTGCGGTTAATGGCTACTTTAAGGAGTTTGATAGTTCTTACTACAAACCGAGTATAAAAGCTATTGAATATCGCTGGAAAGAGTGTGTTCAGCTAAGATGAGATTATGTCTTCTTTGTTAAGTCAGCTAGTTTTGGAAATATGTCAGATGTATTAACAATATATAATATCTTGATAATCTCAATCGTATAAAATCGGAATTTACTATTCCAAATTTCAAGTGAATCTACATCAAAGCACCTGACGCGGCTTTGTTTCTAATATTCTTGATCTTTTTGAACCAAACTTTCTTCAAAACTAGTAATTTAGTGTACTGACTAAGCCTTTGTTTAAAGTAAATGTTGTTCTTCGACTAATTTAAAATCATAAAACAATTTCGGGGGATTAGAGATCACTTTTCATTCTGATTAATGAATTTCTGTTACCAGGCAAGCCGCTAATTCTGCCAGTTTTTAGCCCCAATGAGAAAAATATTGTGGCATCTTCATAGTGGAAATCTTACTCACATCCAAATGATTCTGTGAAATTAAGGGTTGAAAGATAACTCATTAAAACGTTGCGCTAACACTCAAACCCCGACTTGCCATTTTCGATGCCTAAATTTTGTAATTACTTTAAGGGGTGGTCTCTACCTGCTTAGCGTTTAAATTCAGCATTAATGTCTGTACGGTTCCGTTTTAGTTTTGTTTGCCTGAACTTTTAATATCGACTTGAGTGCTCCTCATTAACAAGGCTTGCGTGGTCTGGTTCAAATTCAGACTTTCGATATGTTGTACTGAGTTCGTTGGTGCATCATTCCAATATAAATCGATTTGTTATTCCTTTTTCCATAATCGACTTGGATGCTTCTCACTAGTAAGGCTGCTACGACTCTGGCCAAATTCAGATTTTTGATATGTTATATTAGATTTGGAGGTGTATCATTCCAATTAAAATCGATTTATTCTTTTTTTCTCCGTAATCATCGTTTTGAGTGTTCCTCTTTAATAAGGCTTGTACGGCTCTGTTTCTTTCTACAACACTGCTGCTATTTTTTTACATTTTTGTTTATTGTTACTACACTTTTCTATTAAAACTGGTATAGTGAACCGGTTCATCATAAATTGAGAACTCTTTATTAAAAATACTCGTCCAAATCAGTCCATTTTCAGTTTTCCAACGTCTTGGTATTGTGAACGATCGCGTAGAATTAAATTAATGATCTGAAAACAATTGAAAAGTCGCGTAAATATCATGCCAAAATGACAGAAAAAATCACGCCAATGTCGCCCAAAAATCAAGGCTATCCTGACAGTTTTCCAGGATTATGATCGTATTGTGTATTATAAATTTAATCCATCATTTGAATGTTATGCGTCGATTCCGTGGAACTATTCGCAGAAAGAGGTAAGACTTGGTGGCGGACAGCAATTGAACTTCGTACTACAATACGTACATCTTAATGCGGTGAATTGCTGTTAGTTTTTCGCGAAAAATTTGCGATATTATTGCTTCACATACCCTGTTCTTACCAAATATAGAGCGATTTTTAGCTATTTTCTAAATTCAAAAACAGGAATCTTCACAGAAATTCAGATTTTGTTACAGATGTAATAATGTAAATTTATTTAAAGTACATTCGAAATTTACTACTGATTTATATATGAAATAACCACTTACTTCATATGTTGATTCATTTCATAATTGAAATGGAAGTGGAAGGTGAAATGCAATGAAAATATAATTTTACTTGTTTTTTAATCTGAATCAGAACTGAAATCTCATGTTTCTTGGCTTAGAAAAAGGACTGGCGGCGCCAAGATGTGAAAGGAAAATGTCATAGAAATGACTTACTTTTTGAATTTGCTATTACTAAGCTTTCAGAAATTTTCACAGCTATTGACAAAAATTTATCTTATTGTTTGTACTGGAAAACTTTAAGTGAGATGCAAACAAAATTTTTCATAAACTGAAACAAATCAAAATAGTAGTTAATTTCGTTGTAGGTGTAAGAATCAAATTCGAAATTGTTTGTAATTTCATTTTGGATGTATGAAACAGAAAACTTTGCCAACTTGCCCCTATAATGCCTATTTTAGACGCTGGGGCGTAACTTGTTAAAACTTATATTAATATATATATCATTATTCTACAGCATTGTATAGTTTAATAATAAAAATTTGTTATTAAAAAAAAAAAAAAAAAGAAATATAATTCCATAGTCGGAATCAAAATAAAAATTGTATTGTATACGGGTGGGCCATAAGGGTGTTGGCGGTTTAAATATTCAATTAAAAAAAAAAAACTACGAAACATACAGAAAATATATTTGTATTTTTAAAAAGTAGAAGCATGGGAATTTTTAAGGCTTAAAAATAATGTTGTCCAAATGGCTTCCTTCGGCTGCTTGACACTCTTGGAACCGAAGTCGCAAATTTTGGAAAACTCGTTGAAAAGTTGTTCTCGGTATTTTGTTACTTTCCTGAATAATGTTCCTCTTCAACTGCTCTAAATTGGTCGGTTTATTCTCGTAGAATACCGATTTGAGGTAGCCCCATAGAAAATAATCGCATGGAGAGAGACCGGGGCTACGTGGGGGCCATTCAATATCCCCCCTTTTCGAAATGAGTTTTCCGGGAAAAACATTTTTCAGCAGCTCTATGGATACCGTAGCCGTATGACATGTGGCCCCATCCTGTTGAAACCACATCCTCGAGGTATTGCTTTGAAGTTCTTGCAAAGCTGGCACCAAAAAGTCTGCTAGCATGTTGCAATAATTGTTCGCTCTAACCGTCATCGCATGCTCTCTTTCGTCCTCAAAAAAGTATGGTCCAATAATACCGGTTGACGTTATCCCAGCGCACACGACAAGCCTAGGGCTGTGAAGTGGACGTTCATGCAAGCGTCGGCGATTAGTCTCGGACCAGAACCGACAATTTTGCTTGTTCACATGGCCGTTAAGGTGAAAATTGGCCTCATCACTAAAAATCACGTTGTTGAAATTGTTGAACCGCTCTAGCATCAAATTGACAAAGATAAGTCGGTTATTGGCATCATCGGGTTTTAATTCTTGGACTATCTGAATCTTATAAGCCTTCAAATGCAAATCACTTTTCAAAATTCATCGTAAAGTTGTTCTTTAACATCCAAAGACTGACTTCTCTTACGTGTTGACTGTTGCGGATTTCGCTGAACTGAAACACGAACACGCTCCACAATGTTGGCTGATCTTGCAGAAGCTACGCGAACACGAACCGTAATTGGTACTGTTGAGCCGGTTGTTTCGAACATTCTGATCCATTTTCGTATCACATTGGCGCTTGGAACTTCACTTAAATCGTGTAAACCGTGTTCATGCCGATACAAACGTTGTGCAGTAATCACTGATTTATTGTTTTCGTAATACGCTCGGACACAAAATGCACGCTGCACTCCCGTGTACGACGAACAACATATCCCCCCGTCACCCTGCGCCGCGCGTTACAGAGAAATTGAAGAATTAAATCGCCAACACTCATATGGCCCACCCGGTACTTTTTTTTCATAAAAGATTGATATGATAGGGAATCAAATAAGGCGGAGAAAACGGGCTTTAGTCAAGACGGGCCTTTCACGATGAATTGCTAACCATGTATTCGCTTTTATATATCATAAAATCCCTACCAAAACGAACAACTTCAAATGAATCGTTCCCTCGAAAACAGGGTTGTAACATAATAATATCAATATATTAATGCTAGATGGTCCTTTGCTCTTTTGGGGCTGACAGCTATCGTATTATTGCCGCATTTTTCAGAGTCGGGCAAATATTTCGCTTTACATAGAATAAATCTTATAGCGCCTTAAGAAATAGAACAACCGCTTCTAAAACCTAAAATTAGTTTACGCCAAGTATATTTGGGGTTATGCAGAATACATCGATGTCCTTGTAGATTTTTTTGCATGCATCCATGCAATACAATGTCTGCCCATCCATTTCGTTACTCTAAATTCCACACTCAAACAAAATTCGCATCCTCCCATTCGTAACACCCTTCAAAATTTTCCAGCAAAAGCGCCATTGCCATGAAGAACACGAGCAAAAGTTTTGTGATGATTTTCGAACAGAAAAGTTGTGTGAAAAATTTGCTTATTTAAAATTATTAACATATTTGATTTGAAAAGTCTTAAGTGTCAATATATAAAATTGATTAATTATTGCAACGAAATTGTGACACAGAAAAAAGGAAAACATTTCCATTACAAATTGCATTCGCATAAGAGCACTCTTGTCAAGTAATTTGTATTATATCAACACTAAAAACCGCAAGAATCCTTTTTCAAAAATATCTCCAATTAAATACCATTTGAAAGTAAAACGGGCAACATCATGTTGTGTTGGTAAATGCAAAATATATGGCAATTTTCTAAACATTTATAATTTATTTAAAAATCTTAAATGAATTTTCGATAAAAAATAAATCAAATGAGTGGTCAATGCAATACAAAAACAGCCGGAAGAAACAAACTGAATTGAAATTTTAATTAAATTTAAAAATTGATGAGGAATGTAAATGAACCGAACGATATGTGGATGAGAAGAAATGTATGACAAGGAGGAACAAAGTTTTGAAGGGAAAAGATATATATATAACATATTATTTTGTGATTTAAGCTGTAGTCGTTTGAGCTGTTCGATTGGTTCCTCTTCAACCTTCTTATGTTAGTACACATGTCTGTTATATATATCGACAATATCAGGCATTTTGCATTGTCAGTTTGTTTTTGACAGATAAAAAGGTTTGTCATGTTTTGGTGTGCTCTTCGATTTTTTACTGTTCGAAAAAAATGGATCAAAGAAACTGTATTAAGTTTTGTGTAAAAAATGAAATTAAATGTGCAAGGATATTCGAAATGTTGATTGTGCTAATTGGCGAGTCCACTATGAGCAAAACACCAGTTCTATGCTCGTCCTGGTCGCCCGAGCACGTCAATAACAGATGAAAACATTGAAGCAGTGAAGAAAATGATTTTGGATATTCGTCGAATCACTATTGGAGAGGTTGCTAATAATGTTGGCATATCGTTCGGCTCATGTCAAGCAATTTTTACGGATGTGTTAGGCATGAAACGTGCTGCAGCGAAGATTGTTGCTTAATAAAATTGTTAAATTTTGAGCAAAAACAACGTCGCGTGGACATCGCTCAGGAGCTGTTGAACGTCGTCAACGACGATCCAGATTTCCTCAAAAAGATCATAACTGGTGACGAATCATGGGTGTGTGGCTGTGACATTGAAACCAAAGCCCAATCATGCCAATTGGAGCGTCCAGAAGAGCCAAGACCGAAAAGAACGTCAAGTTCGGTCAAATGTGAAGGATTTGCTCTCTGTCATCTTCGATTGCAATGGCGTGGTGCATCATGAATTCTCGCCACAAGGTCGTACGGTCAATAAGGAATACTACCTTGAAGTTATGCGTCGTTTGCGCGAAGCAATTCGTCAGAAACGCACAGAATTGTGGAAAAACCGGTCATGGATTTTGCACCATGATAATGCACCAGCTCACACGTCGATGCTTGTGTGTGAGTTTTTGGCCAAAAACAAAACCATTATCATGCCTCAACGACAATATTTACCAGACTTGGCCCCCGCTGACTTTTTCCTCTTCCCAAAACTGAAGACACCGATGAAAGGAAAGCGTTTTGCAACGATCGAGGAGATAAAACAAACAATGAAACAGGTGTTGTTGGCGATACCAAAAAGCGCGTTTCAGAAGTGTTTCAAGGATTGCAAAAAACGCTGGCACTGGTGTATTATATGTGAGGGGGACTACTTTAAGGGAAATAAAATAGAAATTGATGAACAAATAAATACTTTTTGAAAAAAGTTGCAAATAACGGTTATTTTTTGATCACACCTGGTATATGTGAGTGATTAACTGACAGTTCAGAGCCCAGAACAAAGTAGTAAAGTAATGAAGCGAAGCAATTTTTCAAAATTAGTACGTTTAGAAAGTAGAAGTTTGAGAAGGAACTAATCGAACAGCTCAAATGACTGCAGCTTAAATCATAAATTTTGGTTCTCATATTCCGCTCCATAGTCTGCATGCGGAAAAAAGGGTTTTTTTCGAAAGTCGAATTTTTAGGCAATAAACGTATTATGAACAGACAAATTTGGTCAAATTTTGGTTTGGTACAAATATTCCTTTATATATATTCCTTTCAGTCTGCGTACAAGACAAGAAACTATGTCATGAATTCGTACTTTCAAGGATAAAAACAAGGTAAAAAGGGATAAATTCGGTGCTATCGTTCAGTTTAAGCGGCTAGAGAGACAATTATAAAAATTAGTGTTTATAATGGGCTATCCTTTTTTCGGTTCTAAAAGTAGTGTTAGATAAAACTAAAGCCATGATTTGGAAGAAACTTCCATTTAATCTTAAGGCTTAAACCTTGCCATTATGTACGAAATGCAATGTCATTTAAATGACAGCCTCTGGTCGCCTCTGGTTACAACAAAGGCTCTTTTTGAGGTAGTTGTCAACTACTTTTTCATACATTTCGGGCGATATCTTGATGATAACTTGACGAATGTTAGTTTTAATTTCAAATGCTTTAGCGTGTAGGGGGGTTATCCAGGTAAGCACGATCTTTGACGTTGACTTACAAAAAACAAAAAAAAAAAAAAACTCTAACAGCTTCTAATTCCATGATTTTGTTGGCCAATTGACGTCGCCAAAGCGTGAAATTACGTTTTCTGGAAACTTCTCATGCAATAAAGCCAGTCGCCAGCCAGTCGGTCGTGTTGACTCACGTTTGAATCACTACTTTTCTAATAAGTTTTAACTATTTTTAAGCATTAAACGATCCATATTCGCAAATGGTAAAACTTTCATTAAAAAAATGCCATCTCAGATGACAGTTGATAGCCGGCAGCCTTGCCAGATCGCCGGTTTTGAAACCACCAAATGGTTTTTTCAAAATTCGCACTTTCAACGATAAAAACAGGCTAAAAAGCGGCAAATTTGATAATATTGTTCGGCACAAACGCCTAAGGCTACATTTATTGAAATTGACGTCAATATTTACCTAACAGACGTAAAAATAGCTATGAATAGAAGCATTTCTGAAGTGGGTGGTGACCGGTAATGAAAAGTACCTCAAGTAAAAATGGTTGTGGTCGCATCGCGCCGAGTCGGCGCAAACGGTGGCCAAACAAAGACTGACGTTTATGAAGGTTTTACTGTATTTCGTGGGATTGGCAGGGAATCAGCTGTTATCAGCTGCAGTGCAACGGCCAAACTTTTAACTAAGAAAAATAAATCCATTATTTATTCTTACCAAATAAGTGTAGTAAAAAATAAATCCATTATTTATTTATATCAAATCATGGATTAATTGTTTGCTACACTTTATATGTTTAGGGCAAAATAGTATAACAGTACGGTGAAATAACCGAATATTTTCGTATTTGTAGGATATTGCAATATCTGAGTATTTGAGTGTATGTAACTTCGATTAATTTATATGTGTGTTGAGTATGAGCATGACAGGAATATCCGAATAAAAAGTTTATTAAATGTTGAGAAGCATAATTAGGGTTATCCCTGGAAATTCTTTTGTCATTTTCAGCAACTTTCTGATAACAACATTGGGAACTTTTTAATTTCTCTTAATCGGCGCCTCAATTCTTTGGAATTTGTGAAAAAACTTGATAACTTTTCACTTAAAGTTTTGACACTCTGAATACATTATGGGAGATAGATTATGTCGTCTGTTGATCTGAGTCAACAACCCTTAATGTATCTCTTGTAATGCGAAACTTCATTATCGTCGTTGTAACTTTCTGAATTACTTTATCCTTTATTTTTAAAATGTTGTCTTATAATTTACAATTGTTTGCTTATCTCAAAGTTGTTTCTTTGTTTTTATATTCATTATTTCATTTTCTCCTGAAAATATGCTACACATTTTTCCACATTACACCTTTGTCTTGTTTGTTGTTGGTTGCAGTTCTGTCTGACGTTACCTCAGAAAGAAGATACAGATAAATACGAAAAGATGTGAATAAAAGTAATAGTGGTAGATATGAATTTAAATTGAAATTTATATCAAAAAAGTGACTTTTTTTGTACATTCCTTGATAGCATAATAAAGTTCTCTGTGCTTTTCTGTGCAGTTGCTAATGCACTTGGCAACAAATTGGATTTATGTTTGCCTTAAAGGATATTTATATTTGCGGGTATGTGTGTGCGGAAGTACATGTACGTAGTATTTGTTGAAGAGGAGTTTTTAGAGAAAAATTGCTACGTTTATTGAGATAAAAATGTATGTGTTTTATCAAAGAAATGTTGCCTGCATTTGAGAAATAGAAAATAAAAAGAAATCAAAAGTATGTGCTTGGCTTTTATAAAGGGTGTCCCAAAAAGAACGCAAGATTTAAATGACTGATGCAGATTGAATTGATTGAATTGTTTCTCTGGCTGTATGACAAGTGGCGCCGTCTTGTTCAAACCAGATGCCCTCCACATACATTTCTTCAATTCCAGGCATAAAAAAACTGATTATCATTTCGCGATGCCGAACACCATTGACTGTTTGCGCTTGACACGCCTCATTTTCATAAAAAAGGTCCAATGGTTCCTTCAGCCCAAAATCCACACCACACAGTGACACTTTGAGGATGCATTTGCTTCTCGTGAATCACTAGAGGATTTTCCTCATCCCAAATGCGACAATTCTGCCTGTTGACGAAGCCATCAAGATGAAAATGGGTCTCGTTACAGAAGATGATTTTATCGGCAAAATCAGCATTTTCATGTTGTCTCTCCAATACCCAATTAACGAACTCCCTTCGCTATCCATAGTCAGCTGGCTTCAGTTCCTGAGTTAATTGAACTTTGTATGCATGAAGATGCAAATCTTTCGTCAAAATTCGCTGTATAGTAGATTTGGAGACACCAATTTGCTGAGCTCGGTGTCGAATTGAGGTGGATGGAGTTTGAGCGACATCATCACGTACAGCTGCGACATTTTCGGTCGATCGACCTGGTTGAAGGTGCGTTGTTGTCTTTACATCACTAACAGACCCAGTTTTGGCAAATTTATCCATTAATCTCTTTACAGTTGACTCTTTTGGAGCATAATTGTGACCCCAAATTGATCGTAATTTGCGAACTGTAGCTGCAAAACTTTCACCATTTCGGTAAAACAATTTCACAATGAGAATACGTTGTTCATTCGTGTAGCGCTCCATTTTTAGTAACCTTGTACCTTCTACTATCAAACAATAACAATTGTTCAAATGTCAAACAATGACACTTCGAATGGCGCACAATTTAAATCTTGCGTTCTTGTTAAGACACCCTTTATGTGATGATATTTTATTAGGGATAAAAAAAAATCAAAAAATTCAATTCTCCTGGTTTGTTAATATGCATATAGTTTTTCGAATTAGGGTAAATCAAATAAAGGACTATGGTAAATCAACATTTATACCAAAGTTTATATTTGGTTATTTTTTTTCTTTTTTTTTTTTTGTGCGGATGAAGTGTAGAGGCTGTTTGGTGAATCGGCAAAATCGGCAAAATTAAAAAACCGCTGAAATGGAAATTCGAGGTGTGTTAAAAAACTAAGGTGAATTTTCACTTTGCTCAAAAAATATTTATTTATTTATCAATTTCTATTGTATTTTGTTCAGAGTAGTCCCCTTCAGACATAATACGCTTGTGCCAGCGTTTTGCACTTCTGATATGCGCTTCTTGGTACGTCCTTGAGCTCTGTCAGCAATTCGGATTTTATCTCCTCAATCGTCGCAAAACGCCGTCCTTTCATGGGTCTCTTCAATCTTGGGAACAGGAAAAAGTGCCGAATCTGGTGAATACGGTGGCTGAAGCATGATGACGGTTTTGTTTTTTCCAAATAATCTCTCACAAGCAAAGACGCTCCCTTATCTTTGCATTATCATGATGCAAAAGTCACGAATTTTTTCCCCACAATTCCGGGCATTTTTTCGTATTGCTTCACGCAATGTAACACTTTTCATTTACCGTACAACATTGTGGTAAAAAAATTCTGATACACTACGCCATGGTAATCAAAGAAAGCGGTGAGCAAAATCTTGACATTTGATTGAACTTGGCGTGCTTTTTTTGGTCTTGGTGCTCCTGGACTCTTCCGTTGGGACGATTGGGTTTTGGTTTCGATGTCATAACCATATACCCATGATTTGTCACCAGTTATGACCATTTTAAGGAAATCTGGATCATCATCATTGACGTCATTCAACAATTCCTGAGTGATGCTCATCATGCGACGTTGTTTTTGTTCAAAATTCAGCAATTTTGGTACGAATTTCGCTTCCACGCGCTTCATGCCCAAAATTTGTGAAGAGATTGCATCGCATGAGCTAACTGATATTCCAACATCCTCAGCAACTTCTCTAATTGTGACTTAACGATTCTCCATAACAATTTTCTTCACTTTATCAACATTTTCGTCGGTTGTTGATGTGCTCGGGCGTCATATCTGCTCGACCTTCTGTCAAAACCTTGTACCACTTGCAAATATTTTTGTGACCCAGAGTACTCTCACCGTATGCCACTGTCAACATTTCAAGTGTTTTTGAGCACTTAATTCCATTTTTTACACAAAAATTGATGCAACTTCTTTGATCCATTTTTTTCGATAACAGAAAATCGCCAAACACTCAAAACACTTGTCTTATTTATGCCTCTTACAAACAAACTAAACATGCTATATGGATAAAACCTTCAACATATCTTTGAGACGAGTGTACCAACATAAAAAAAAATAATAATAATCGACAGTCGAATGTATGTACGTTGCCCGCGAAATTTGAAAATTCAGCTTATTTTTTGAACACACCTCGTATGCCATAGATTTTAGTGTTTTAGTGAAATTATCTGTAATTTTGACTTTCGTAAAAGATATGGAAAAAGTAACACACAACATTTGGTGATTGAAATTTTTCAAAAAATCGCCAAATGCAAAAACCGCTAAAATGCAAAGATGTCCATATCCCGGGAATGGATTGTTCAGCCATGAAGATGACTAAATATTTTTGGGTTTTGAGAAAGTGAATGTTACGTTTTTTTGAATGTAGACATATCAGCATTTTAGCGATTGTTTCATTTGCTATGACGTGAAATATTGTGCAGGCTTTTAGTTTTGCTATTTTCGCAACAATTTTGTTATTCTCGTTGTTGAATCCTTCGTTTCCGAGATATTGGTACATTAGCATTTTAGTATTTTATTTACTTTACTTTTTTCCCCAAAATTTTGTGTTCCCTAAGCGGTTGGTACTGCTTTTGTTAACCCAAATATGTAATGTTGGAATTGAGATTGTACCAATTATTGAATTCTACATTCATTAATTGGATAAAGGTTACAAAGGATGAAAGAAATAAAAGTACGTATTGAAAATTAATGCAGATGGGAGCCATTGAATTGCTAGCTAACAGTCGGGCGGGGGTTCGTTTCTAGATTGCACTTCTTTACTCTGCAACCAAGAACATAGATTATTATAGACTCTCAGTTGTGAATCAAATTCGAATCAAATATATCAGAAACTAAATTTTTGGAGAAATTATGACGATACATAAAAATCAAATGGCCTTTTATGACCACGTTAGCAATTACAATACTAAAGAGGCAAGTTCAGTCGAATATTTTTCAAGGTATCCTAAATGATGTTAGGATTCCCAGTCTATTAATTCTTCCCCCGCCATGATCTTAGTGTTTCATTTAATAATTAAGATCCTGAATACAACCCTATTCTATCATCAAATCTTCACCGTAATAAATTGAGATTTACCGATTCATTTTCATCATACTGCAGATATCCCCGCAGAAAGAAGTCCGGAGCAGTCAAATCAGGCGACTGTGGAGGCCAATCAATATCACCGTTTCTTGAAATAACTTGTTGTGGAAAAAGGTTTCGCAGTAATTCCATTGTAACCCTGGCTGTATGCGATGTGGCACCGCCTTGTTGATACCACATGTTAATCAAGCCCAAAGCATGCAGTTGTGGCGTTAAAAAGTTTTCAATCATATCACGATTGACAGTTAGCGTTACGCCGTTTTCAGTTCCAAAGGAGTAAGGTCCAATGATTCCTCCTGACCAAATTGCTCACCAGACTGTCATTTTTAATGGATGCAAAGGATGATGAATAATTTGATGGTTTTCCATCGCCCACAACCGACTATTCTGTTTATTCACATAGCCATTCAAATGAAAATGTGCCTCGTCACTCATTATGATTGTTTCATGAAGATCGGGGTTGTCATGGGCGAGCTGTAACATCCGATTGGCACATGTACTGCGGCGTAAATAGTCTTGTAGAAAAAGCTCTTGTGTCAACTGAATCTTAAATGAAAACAAATGCAAATCCTTGTGCAAAATTGTAGCCAAAGTTGTTCTTTAAAGACAAAGCTCCTAAGCTCAGCGTCGAATTGAGGTTGATGGATTGTTTTGAACACTTTCTTGAGCAGTAATGTTTTCAGCTGATGTTGCAGTACGTTGTGGTCCATGCTTGGCCCTATCAGCTACAGACCCTCTTTTTTGGAAATCTTTCACTACACGATAAATACTGCGTCTTTTTGGCACGTTGTTTCTCCCAAAAATTTCACGTAACTCTCTCATCGTCACAGTAACCGATGATTGATTTTGATAAAATGTTCTAACGATTAAAACACGTTGGCTTATCGAATATTTTTCCATAATAAATTTGCCACATCTCTACTTCACGACTGCCAAATATGAACTGTCAAGAATAATGTTTGCAAAAATGGCGGCAAAACAATGCAGTACACCTTCCCGACGGGCACCCTGTATTAGCATATTTCTAAAAGAACGGCGTTAATAATATTACAAATGATTTCCGAAATATTTCATGATATTAGTTCATTATTTAGCTCAAAAGAAAAAAATCACCAATTACCAAATTTTGTTTTTTTTTACAATCTTGTTGAATGGTGTAAGTTGTGCACTCGCCAATATTTATAACGCGAAAGAACGTGTGATATCCGTCATAAAGCCATCAGACTTATGCTGGAAACAGTTTTTCCTATGAAACCACTTTCAACACAGTAATCGCTAAATGCATAATAATCCATTACTCAGAACTACAAATTTTATGCAGTTGTTCTAAAAATAGATTCTTAAGCGACGCCGATTGGTTCATTTAGGTGCTATAACAAGCTGTACTTAATCTTTGGTATACAGCAAACCTAATAACAGAATGGTAAAATAATTTTGACAACCAGATCCAGAATGCTCTATGAAAAGTAAGCTCTTTGCAGTAACCAAAAAATCATATTTTTTCTTCAACCAAGCCGGGAGTTGAACCCAGGTTTACCATATTGTAAGCGGACAACACTTCCGCTGGGCTATCTCAAATCTCCCATATGTTGAGATACATTTAATATAGTGTTTTGTGTGGATCAGCCACACGATACAATCAAGATATCACCGGATTTGACCACTAGAGAATTTATGGTATTTGCTGAAACTTAACAACTTTTCTGAAAAATTATAATTTTGTTTTTTTTTTTTTTAACTTTGTTAAAAAATTGTATTCTGTTCACCACAAGTGTGAAATACAAATTTGTGTACATCTAAAACACAGATCATTCAGTCATGGAAATAATCAAAATTATGATTTCAAGATAGCGAAACTTAGCCTTTGTTATGCATCGAATTTCAAAAAATTGTCAAACGGAAAAAAAAATTGCTTAAATTTGGAAATATTTAAATACCAATTTGTTGGAATTTCTAAGGGGTTTGGAGAAAGTGGCCTGCACTACATTTATAAAAGTTGCAAAATGAAACCAAAAAAAAAAAAAAAAAATAAATCCGCAACTTGCTCGTTATTTTGTAATTGAGAAACAAATTATTGAAACCCCTGACGCCTAATTATCAAATTGAAGTCGGCCAATGAGCAGAAAACCGAATATATATTGTAATAGCTCTAGGCTAAAAGACTAGATTAAGAAAGCCTTGATGTCATAGCTGATAGTTGTGAGCTGACTTGTGGGTCGACAATCATTATCTGCGGCTTTTGGTTTGGAGGTACGATGTAGATTTTGACTCAGAAGCAGCCCGCTCTCGAATCAATGAGATTCTCGAACTATTCATAGGTAAAACGACAATGTGGGTTTGTCTATCTCTTTGCTGTGTAAAAGTTGTCATGGCGTAAAAATTTGACTGAAGAGTGCTTAGGCGACAGGCGTAATTTTGAAAATAATTAACGATTCACCTTTAAACTGCACCCAAGGGCTAACCTCGTGAGTGCTGAAATCTGCTTTTCTAATCACAGCAATAGTATGACCAGGGATGGAATAGCGGTAAGCATATAATTCCAATGAATTTAGAAAAACTGCATCTATTATTTTAAAATTTCAATTGCTTACATCAAAAATATTTTCATTTGAAAACATTTTTTTATCCTCCACTCTGATGATAACATTTCATAAATTCAATATCCTTGGAAACGTTGCTTCTAAATGTTGAACTTTTTCGCTAGAAATTTCATCCAATGGCAAATGGCGTTGCAACGAAAAAACGCTTAAAACAAAAAATTCAAATTAATTCCGTTTTTGCTAACGTGCCACAGAGGCATGAACACGTTGTCATTTCACTTCCAGGGTTATGGTTGTAATTTGCCGTCTCTTACGCCTCATCAACTACTACCGAATGACTCGATTCAGATTCAGATTCATATTCATTGCCATTTCATGTGGCATTGCATTCGCTATATTTTGACCCCCATGGCGTTTGGATGATCATCGGGATGATTGTTAACGATGCCATCAAAGGATGCTGCAATGTGCAATGTTATC
>JAHXMU010000107.1:1750314-1806171 GCA_019455685.1 Philornis downsi | reverse complement strand
GCCACTTTGTTGTCATTCTGTACAATTTCCCGATTTCATATCAGTTTTCCACTTCATGTTTTGTGTTCTCGATTTCACATTTTTTCTGTTGTCTCTCAGTTCAATTCTTTAGCTTTGTTTTGGTTTCTTTTATTAAATTCTTTATGGTTGTTGCTTTTAATGCCCTTGTAATGACATCAGATCCTGGCGACGGTCATTAGAAGATTCATTCCGAGGTGCAGGTGCAGGTGTTTTTTTTTTTGTACCTCGGCAAGTCCAACATGTGAAGCTACCATTAAGATTTCCAATTTCAATTTCAATTTTATTGTTTTGTGATTTGCTTTGTCTCTGTTTTACATTTTGCCTCTTAGTTCTTATTAGTGTTTTCCACTAATTGACATTTTATTGTCTTCCTTAAAGTATTTGCAATGTTTTTTTTTTCTTTTTCTGATTTCAGCTGCGACAGAAATTTCTAGTTTTAGAACATGAAAAGCGTACAATGACATGACTTTCTCGGTCAAACAAGTAGTTATTTATTTTGCTAAAACAAAGAAGACACATAATCAGACCTAACAAGTACAAAAAAAAGTTATTATACTTAGCGATTGCTGGGAAAATGTTTCAGATTACGGTAAGCAGGTTGGCAGCTCGGTGGGGTTAGTTGAGAGTTTTTGAATTAATGGAATTCAAGAAGAAAATAGGTGTGTTAGCAGCGATATGAGTACAGGTTAAAAGTAGTAAAGTAAAGGTTAGGTTAGGTAAAGGTTAAAGGTAGTCTGAATATTTAAGTTATGCTTTTCGTGCTTGATTGCAAGTTTACTTGAGACGATGTAATTTTCATTTTGGGAGGAGAAAATTGAAAACTGATCTATTGCTCACTGCTTTGCTGCTAGCTTCATTGGTTTTTTTGTTAGCTGATGACATTCTTTAATAACATTTTATATTTTAATTTAACATGTTTTTTATTTAAGCACTTTTTTGAGCGCAGTGTAGTGCTAGTTAAAGCAGTATTATTGTATTTATCAAATCAGATCATTATTATTATTAGCAAAAGACCTCAGTCGGTTCTGCTACTGAACATCATTTATGCTTTTCAATAATAAATTTTAAGTTGTTGCTAAATTTTAATTTACAATGTTACAATGCTGCAGCTTTCTACATTTTATAAACGTTATTAATGTATTCTTCTGAAAAGTGCTGTGAAACCCCATCAAAAGTCGATATGGAAACTTAAATTCGGCAAATGGAACTATTTGGTCCTGATCCGGTTTATGCCTCATTGTTGACAATTTCAGCAAATGCAGTTAACTAAATCTAAACCAGAAAACTCCGTATATGGACCAGTCCCTGCCAAAACTTAAAAATCGCATGACCATCTGTTACAATAGATGGTTACACTTTATATCCACCCAATAAGAAAGTATGTTTTAGGTTCCAAAAGGATAATGTCTATCTAATATCATCTCCTTTTTTCTTATTTATTTGAAAAATACCAGAACCCAAACCTTTGACCAATGCCATCAAGTATCTTAAGATTTAAAACTAAAATCCAATGAAAATACAACAGAGAAGAAAGAAACGAAGCTTTTGAACGATTTTTTGCCCCCGTGAAATCCAAAAGTACCAAGCTTTCAGGATACGCAGTAGGATTTTCCAGAAATATTATAAAAACGTTACCACAAATATATGGCTGGCATTAACGTCAACTATAAAATGCGAGAGATGGGACAAGGATGTGTACAAGGTAAAAGCTATCGCAATGAAACCCTTACTGTAGGGAGATTATTTGGTTCAATGAAAGGTAAAGACGACGAAACCATATAAGATTCTACCTGTGCTTGAAAGAAATACATGGAGGTTTCAATTCTAGAATGGGATTTCAAATCAGTCTGAACATCTAAATTTCTGTTGCAATTCATTCATTCATTGACAGCCATATTACCTGGCCAAAGAAGTATGTGTGCTAACGCTTCCGAAATTTGAACTTATCATCTACTCGCAAACCAAAGGAGCTCTTCTGTATGCTAAAAAGAGAGCCTAACGTCATTTTGTACTTTCTCACTGACGGAGTGATTCCGCCGTTGCAGTTTCAATCTATCTTTTTTGCTCCTTCGGTATATAAAGAGATCTAATACATACAACTTACTGGAATATTCGCTGTTCAAAGGAGTAATTTAAAGTCCATTTGCACCCCACGCAGCCTCCCAATTTCATCACATATTCGCTACAATAAACAGATTGTTTGCCTCAATAGAAAGCAAAGACCATGAGGCCATATAATATTCCACCAGTACTTGGAATAAATATATGGAGGTTTCAATCCTGGGATACGATTTGCAATTAGTTTGAGTACCTAAATTTCTGTGGGAATTCATATACCTATAGTTTAGTTTCGCCGCAGCGAGGGACATGGTAGTACGTGGAACCAGATGCTTGCAGATCAAAACATCCGCCCCATATTTCCTTTATTTGCCTTGTACGATGGTTGTGTCATAATTTTTAAATTTGATTTTTCCCCTCTTTTCCATTACCGCTTTTTCCATTTAAAAAGTCGGTCTGTCTTCCTTTTGCAGGACTAGACTAGAATTCTGTACTCTGCTATCTGATTGGAGTGCCATATCATACCATAGTATGATAAATCGGCAATAGAATATTGTAGCCATCACCTATTCATCGCCTAAAAATTGGTTTCGATAGTTTGATTCGGCAAAGGTTATTTGAAACCATAATCGAGAAGTTGATATGCCTATACGGAATGTTAGCGGCCGACACGTAATATTCAGTCGAAATGAGCAATTAAAGTGGTGGATTATGTTGCCCCAAAATTATTCTTAGGCTAGGCAACAGATTAAAGTGCGATATCTTCAACATATTTGTGGAGATAATAGTGAGATAAGTTCTAGTAAATACGATTGGGACAAATTTATATTAGCCCCTTTGAAAATGCCCCTCTCGAACGTCAATGCTATTGATATCATTGGTAGAAAGCTGTAAACTATTATTGCAATTTCCTCGTAAGTTGAGAAAAAAAAAAACAGTAAGAGGCTGCAAATGGGAACGAAACCAACACATGTTTTTGGCAGTTCAGATTTCTATTCATAAAATAAATTATGTCAGTCAAAAAAAAAAAAAAAACAAACGATGAACATTGTTTGAAAAGGTGCCATAATGGATTAAGTAAGTACTTTGTCGAAAAATCTACAAACGCTAGACACAAGTCTTATCTGTCCAGGTCTTTAGAATCATGGGTTTTGGCATAACCAGAGACATCTGTTCTGATTGCTCTCCAGAGAAAAACTCTAAAATACATGAACCTACAACTATGGATGGCAGGATAAATGTGTATATAGATCGATAATAAAGTAGATGGGAGTGGCAAAACAATTTCGTAAAAATTGGTTATTTATTATACAATATACCCTATCCAAGTAATTAAGGTCATTTCAGAAAGGGTGGCTCCACAGTATAAGTATAAGAATAAGTATAAGTATAAGATTTCACACAACACACAATATTTTGTACTCTACAATAAAATATGGAAGAGTATATTTTCATTATTGAAACTTAGGGAAAAATATCTTTTACATTTCTACAAAGAACATATGTCGACGATGTAATAAATCAGTTCAAATGTCAAAAACTGCTATATTGATTTCTTAATCAAAGTATTTTCATTCTAAAACGAAATTCCGACCGATCGAAATTGACTCACGCAAATAAATGGTTTATTATATAGGGTTATACATTTTTTGGTTTCAAATAAAGTTATATAAAACACACAGAAAGCTATGATTTCTATGAAAATTTTGTTTCATTTCTACCGAAATACAGCGTCATTTAATTGATCACTTCTGGATTGTTTGCAGTAGTGGATCCTTTTGGGGCAGTTTTCGAAAAAATACGGTCCAATGATCATAATGCGCATCAAACTGTCAAATTTTCCCGAAGCAATTGTTTTTTCACAATCACCACTGGGTTCTCTGAGTCTCATATGCGACAATTCCGGTTGTTGACGTAACCGCCGAGTGAGCAATGAGCTTCATCGAAAAAGCAAATGTTGTTCGATTGAAAGCCCATGTTCGAATAAGTTTTAAGTTTTAAAAATATGTGTTCTTCGGACGTTAAACGATCTGTATTCATAAATGGCAAACCTTTCGCTAAATAAATAACACTTCAGATGACAAGTATTTTTATATATCGGAGACCATTGAAATTTGTTATGAAACTGGATATAAACATAATTAAATTCGTAAAATTCAAAAATTCATAAAATTCAAAAATTCATAAAATTCAAAAAATTCATAAAATTCATAAAATTTACAAAGTTCACAAAATTCATAAAATGCATAAAACTCATAAAATGTGTAAAATTCACAAAACTCACAAAATTCAAAATCTGTAAAAGTAATAAAAATTATTAAAATTCGTAAAATTCATAAAATTAATAAAATTCATAAAATTCGTAAAACGTATAAAATTCATAAAATTCATGAAATTCATAAAACTTACAAAATTCATAAAATTCATGAAACGCATAAAATTCGTAAAATTCATAAAAGTTATAAAAGTTATAAAATTTATAAAATTCATAAAGTTCATAACATTTATAAAATTCATAAAATTCATAAAATTAATGAAATTCATAAAATTCATAAAATTGATAAACTTTGTAAAATTCATAAAATTTTTAAAATTTATAAAATTTACAAAATTTATAAAATTTACAAAATTCATAAAATTTGTAAAACTTACAAAATTCATAAATTTCGTAAAATTCATAAAATTCATAAAAATTATAAAAGGTATAAAATTTATAAAAGTAATAAAGTTCATAACTTTCATAGAATTCATAAAATTTGAAAAATTCATAAAACTCAAAAATTTCATAAAATTCGAAAAATTCATAGAACTCAAAAAATTTATAGAATTGATAAAATTCGTAAAATTCACAAAATTCTCTCATAAAAAGCATAAAACTCATAAAATTAGTAAAATTCTCAAAATTTATAAAATTAATAACATTCTTTAAATTCATAAAATTCACAAAGCTCATAACATTCACAAAATTCATAAAATCCATAAAATTCACAAAATTCATCAGAAAATTCATAAAATCGCTTTCTAGAATCTTCTCATGTAATAAACCTAAAATCGATTGTGTTGTGTGGTTAGTGGTACTGCCTTGTTGAAACTACAGATCGCCCAGTTCGTAATTTTTACTTGCGGACCAAAAACATCAGTTATCATACGGACATAGCGCTCTGAATTAAGACCCCTTTTGGGATGCTTGGGTTCTCCAAGTCCCATGTGCGACAACTTTGCTTATTGACGTAACCACTGAGTGAGAAATGAGGTTCATCTCTGCAGAAAATTTTGTTCGATTGAACGCTCACGTTTGAATCACCACTTTTGTAAAAAGTTTTAACATTTTTATTCATTCTTAGGTTGTTAAACAATCCATATACGTAAATGGCAAACCTTTCGCAAAAGTAATAACACTTCCGATGACAGATATAAACGGCTGACAGCCTTGCCAGACCGTCGGTATTAAAACCACTAAGTGGATAACCCAGTGTATTGTAAACATAACAGAAGACAGAAAGTGACTGCTTATAGTGAATCAGTGTATACGGCTGTCTCCAATATATTATTTATTAATCAGCCAGATAATTTCTGGATGAAACTGATAAAGTCTAGGATATATATAATTAAGTTCAACTGTTAGAATTTTCTAATTAATTAATTTAATTTAATTTAAATAGTTCTTATACAAAAACAGACTTCGACAACGAGATATTCAATAATAGTGAAATGCGTTCGACGGCATAGTTGAAATCATCACCAACTTCGTAAAAAAATAAAATTTTAGGAATTTTCAAATAAGGGTCAGCGGTTACCAATAAATGAACGAGTATGTTTAGTAAGTGCCATTAGTACTTTTCCTTTTTCCCTTTTTCGATTACATTAAAAATAAATTTCTTTAAATATACTGGCAGTAACAGCTACTTCAATTTGCTGCAATTGCATAGGTAAAATTGCATTTTCAATTTTGATCTGAACAGATGAATTTATTAAATAAACTTAAATGCGATGTCATATTACGTTTTTATCAGTAAAATATGCATTTCCTTCCCTGCTGTAGAATATTCTTACTGCACTTGTATGTGAAGTGACTGCTTAAGATTTCTGCATAAAAGTGGGAAAGATCAAAAATTCTAAAATACTTTGTCATCTGCAAACAACTTTGAAATCTTTTTCCCTTTATCATTGTAGAATATATTGTTTTATACATCATCAGCAGCATCATCATCATCATCGTAAGCAAACATTTTCGCTGGTGATTTGATATTTCAACATACCCTCTTTAGCGTGTCAAGTGAAAACTTTCATGAAACTCTCCATTCCACGTCTTCCGACAAATACTTTCACATCCACTAAAGCTGCTGTATGCATACATAATCTGACATATCGTATGTGAGAAAAGGATATGAAAGGAATCGTTTTCAGCTATCGTATCTGTCTGAATTCTAACCTTGCAATGCTTATATTTGTCTTAGGGTTTAGTTGGAATTATTTTACTATTCGGTGGAACTTTAAAGGCAAGGGAATTTACGTCAAATGCATTTTTGTTGTTGTTTTAATGAAAGCACAAGGGGCAACTCATATTTGCCTGCATGGAAAATGCAATTTTCGTTTTGGTTAGATTGATCATATGGAAATTTATTAGAAAGTGTTGGTTTCTTTTTTGTTAAGTCGAATGAGAATAGACAAGTTTTTTGGTTTCCCGTTGAAATATTTAAAATGTGTAATGTCTATAAGTATAAATTCAAAAACAGTGAGTGAAAAATTTTCAAATTTTATTGTAAATATTAAAGAGTAAAGGGAAGCTGCAAATAGCTAAAGGCGCTGGAAACACTATTTTGGCGAGTGCCGAAGTAGTCTTTCACCCAGTTAGCTGCCAAAATATTTAATTTTATTAATACGAGGATGAACACAGTTTTTTCACTTTAAAAGAAGCGACTGCTACAGACGCAAAGTTAGACGAATACTAAGTTCGACAGCCGCTTTATTACCATCCAAGGGGGTCCATTAAATATAAGTTTCATTTTTGAGTTTCCTCACCAAAAGATCGGATCATCAATTCTGTTTTTAGCTGAATTTTTTCTCAGAAAAATTTAATTTAAATTTCGTTTAAAAGTTACCTGTTGAAAGTTGTAAAAACAAGGTTGTATTCTTTAATTTTTTTTTCGTCGGTGTGTATCAAAACATATGAAGACACGAGAATGAAAAGTGGATATGAACCATTTTGGGCTAAAATGAGTTTTATGCAGTTTACTATTCTTTGTTACTTAATGCATCGTTAGGTATGAAAATTGTACATCTCCGATTCGTATTATTGCTAGATGTCAATAGCTATACGAAAAAATCATATCTAGTGTTTAATGAGTAAGAAAAGTGGCTATGAACTGGATATGTACAGCTAAAAAATATGAAAGTGTTGGAAGTGTATATCCCTGAAGCATTCTTAACTTGGTAACACGCAGTGATGTTATTCCAGAAGGTGAAGCTCCAGAAGAAAGCGTGACTGAAGACGACGAATCTGATTCAGAATAAAGTTAAACGTTATAAAATACAATAAAATATTTTCAAATTCTTAAAAATGTCAGCAAATGTCAAAAAAAAAAAAATGTAAAAGTCTCAAAATAGAACGTTTTAATGTATATTTCTTCTTAATATACCCTTTGTATCCAGCTGCTATTAAAAAAAATCTAAAAGTGAGTATGAAAACAGGACATATCCGAATCTTAAAAAAGCCATAACATAGTAATTAATTTTTTAAAATCAATATATACTGGTTCGTTATCATACATATATGTGTATAAACGTTCTAAAATCATTGTTAGCAAAAAAACCTAACTCAATTAGATATAAACTGTTTTTTTTTTTGTTCTCCTGTAAAATTAACTTTTTGGTTCATATCCACTTTTCATTCTCACGTCTTCATATGTCGAAGTAATCTATGTTCATGAAGGTGGTTTTGAACCATTTAGGGCACATTTAACAAAATGTTGCTATGAAACCAAACTAGGGCAGTCTATGTAGATAAAAAAAGTAATGCAGTGGTTACAAATTAAATAAATTTGGTACAAACTCCTGCTGGCTCATAGTTAAGAAAAAGATTGAAATAAAAATTCGTCAGATATATCGAGCTGAGCACCTCCCTAATAATGACAGGTTATTGTATCGGGTTTCGGATGCATGATCTGCCACAAATGATGCTGTCACACAAAGGGAATAATGGATCCAGAAATTAAATTACTTCATAACTTTCTAGAGGGTGATCAAATATTGATCAAAATATACGCGAATTAATATGTTTGCAGTTTTCACTTGATTATGAATTTTGGACTGAATTGGCTCATACCCCTTCTATATCCCCCTTACAAATATATCGGTAGTCCTGCAATTTCGTCACATTGAAACAACTTTGTTTTTTACTAACATTAGCAATTTTTCGGGATTCACTTGGTTCAAATCGAACTTTGCTTGCTTACACCTGTTACATGAATGAATGTACGGGCCACGAAATATAATCACCCCAAAGTTTCCTATTGGATGATTAAAGTTTGACTAAATTCTATAGACGAAACATTTCGCAAAAATTGAATCATGCCTTTATAAACCTGACATACATAGTCTAGTCTAATGATCCCGAAATTTGTTTAGTCTACAACACCCAATAAGATGATTTGGTTTTGACTAAATGTTACGACATCAAAAATAGAAATCATATAAAAAATAAAACAATAAAATTCGAAAACTTAACAAAGTTATTTGGAACACACAATTTCAAATAATTTCGTTCTTATATTTAAACGCATACATACATTGTTTACCAATAAAGTAATAAAACCAAATTGTTTAATACAATCCCAAAATATGTCAACATAAACACAAGTATCGTATATTGCTTATTAATAAAATACTTAAAATCGCATAGAATTCAATTGCAATTTTTTGTTCCCAACTTTAACGAGGGCAGGAAACAAGACAGACTTAATGCAAAGAAATAGAAAACCAAAGCAATAAAACCACATTAATCGCTTAATCCAACACTTGAAAATTCACAGAATTTAATTACACTGTTTCGTTCCTAGTAATAAAAACAGGAAACGAAACAGACTAATGAATAAGCAAAACTACTTTGTAATACTCTGTAAACAATATTGAATAAAAATAAGCTTATATTAAGAACCAATATGTAAAATTAAAAATTTCATTAAAGACAGAATTAATCTCACATCCAAATCGCTTGGACGTTTTTATTTTTTGGGCAAGATAAACTTGTACCATTTAACTACTAAACTTGTCACAGGTCAACACAATTCTCATTTTCCCTTAAAATCTATATTTGGAGAGAATCATTCGAGTATATTTGCCTTTTAGGCCATCTAATAAAAACACTTTGTAGGACAGTGTACTTGTAAGAAATTTTGTATGACTTAATTGAATTAGTTATTTGCTAAGTGCGAAATTTTGCTTTTCTTCTATATTTTTTAGTTATAAAATAAACATAAATTAACATATCTAAATCAATTTGTTAATAGCGATGTTTTTCTTTACCACATGTGGTGTAGAGTACGCAAACTAGATTTTTCTCGATCTTTCCTACCGCAAGTGGGGATAGATCACCACTGATCTGATATGTTTTCTGTGAGTGAGTGAGTATAATGTCATGCTATTAGGCTTATTATTTTTAAAATTTTTTTCTTTCGTGGAACATAAAATTTGTTTCATTTTACAAACCATTACTGTAAAATATGATTCAACAGGGAAGCGCTCTACCAGAAATATTATTTAATCAATAATAGCTGTGTTTGCGAGGAAAAAGTACTTAAATCGGAATTTATCGTTTTGAGATATTGAGTGTTTTTCGAAAATCGCAATTATGGAAATTTGCTATGTCTTTTGAAACATACGAAATTTTGAAATTGCGCTTAGACTATATCGTGTGTGTTAAAGTCATTAATAATAATTTAAACAATAACAATAATAACAAATAAACAAGTTCCTAACTATATATTATAAATATTTAGAAAAATTACATACGACGGCGGTCCCAAAACTAGCCGACCTAACAAAGAAGACACAAAAAAGTTGGGAAAAGTTTCCTTTATTTTTCAACATAACATCCTTTATGTTCGATACGCTTTTTCCCAGCGTTATTTAATAGCTTCATTCCCTGTTCATAGTAGGAACGGTCAAACACCTTAAAAAACCATCAATCGCAGACCCCACCTTTTCTTTGTTGGACCATCTTTTACCACCCAGCCCTTTTTTCAAATTTAGGAATTGAAAGTAGTCCGATGGAGCTAAATCTAGCGATAAGATGGGTGATGAAGTAATTCAAATTTTCATTTACGAATTTTTGCCATCGTAATAGTGAATGTGTGAACTGAAGCATTGTCTTGGGGAAACAACATTTTCTTTTTCACCAAATGCAGTCTTTTTTCCTTAATTTATTTAATTAAATGCTGCAATAAATTAGCATAATATTTGCCGTTGATGGTTTTTCCTTCCTGAAGATAACTAATAAAAATAATCCCACACCTATCCCAAAAAACAGACACCATGACCTTGCTGGCAGATGAAGAAAATCTCGCCTTCTTTGGACATGATTTTCCTATTCCAGTCCACTGCTTTGACTGTTCATTTGTCTCAGGTGTGAATTGGTCTCATCTATGTCTCATCTATGGCTATAAATCGACGCAAAAATTCGGATTTATTGCGGTGGAACATCGCCAAACCAACCAACTCTACTGAAACGTTTTCACGTTGCTGTTTTGACTCTATTGAAAGCAAGTGCGGCAACCATCTTACAGCTTTCTCATTTTGAAATCTTCGGTCAATATACAATGTATAGCACTTTTTGAAATCATTTCAGTTATCTCACGCACTTTTAGACGGCGATTATTCGATACCATTTTAGAGATTTTCTTTTTCTTAAGCATGTCTGGCGTAGACACTTCAATCGGTCGACCACTACGGTGTTCGTTTTGGCAGCTCGTACGGCCTTGTTTGAACTCGGCTATCCAATATTTTACAGTCGTAAACGAAGAAGCTGACTCCACAAAATGTGAAATCTAGCTCGACTTTAATATCGGTTAGAATGAGACCTTTCGAATGAAAATATTGAATTACATAACGATGATCAATTTTTTCCATGTTTACGAATTCACTGAGATTGTTTATTTTTATAGCTTAGCTAAAAATATTAAGCAACGTGGCGTTTTGAAACTTTAGACATATGTTTATAAGGTTGCCACTTTTTACTTTCTTTCAAACTACTGGCACCATCTTTGCGTCATGCCGACTAGCTTTCGAATCGCCCGTAATATTTCAAACAATCGCTGTTTTAAAAATTGTTATAATTTGGGAATTGCATAGAATTTGGGAGTGAGACCAGTGGGTAAATACGGGTCAATGTAAGTACAATGATAATAACCAATAAACTTGAATTTGTCCAAGCATCACTTAAGCTGTTTTTTTTTAATGTAGGCATTGGTGGAATTAAGACTTAGAGAGCTTACAGAGTTAATGGAATTCGAAGTTTCTTGAAATTTCTTTATTGTAGAAAACTTGCAGCAATTCTGGCTTTGTGGCAAGCAGCAACATCCTGTTGAAATCACACAGAGAAAAAATTGCAGTCCTGCAAAAAAAAAAAATTTGTTGTTGAACATTTTTAAGTAACATCTTAGTAGCAACATTCACCAGCCAGTCTCATGGTATCGGAATACTATATAAATGTAGTCATGATTTTGTGCTTGGTATTTCTTATGTTATTGCAACTGTAACTGGCATTTTCAATTGCCAGAAAATGAAAAAAAATACCAGCGTGCAGGTTATAAGAGAAAGATATATTTAAGGTTAACTGCAAAACAGATGCCTTAGAAGACCTGGCCACAGATGACTTTTTCCAAAACACCTGTGTACTTATACACTATCTAATCTAATACACAACACCCGACTTTCCAGCTCTATCATTTCCCCTTGAATATTTATGTCTTATTCGAAATTCAGCAAGGCACCATCTGGATGGTATGGAATTTTTCACTCATGTGAATCTAAATTTACATATATTTCTATATTTTATACCCTTCTCCTTTTGCTACTTCTAAACTGACATAATGCATTTTTCATATAAACCAATATAAAGACGAAAAATAAACGAAACAAATACAAATCCTGATTGTCTATACAAACAAACATTGCAAGTTTCTCTACGACATCAAACCGTTTGAAAATGAGTGGAAGAGTGAGTTTTGTATCAAAACGAAGGGTGAATTCTCGCTACTATCCCGATTCTGTGCAGAAATGCACATTTATATCCTAAGAAGCATTACAGTTTTGCTGTTATTTTTCGTAAAAATAGAAACCCTTTGAAGGAGATCAAAATCCATCCTTGCGATTTAAAAACATTCATGCAACCACATTAGCAACTAAGGAAAGAAAGAAAAAACCACACACATACTCGTATATATAGAAAATCTTACACCCAAGTGGCAAGAAAATCCTTTGTGGCCAAAGTCAATTCATTTCTGTAATGCAACATCCAGGGAGGGGCTTTCATGTAAGTAAACAACACAAGTATGGTTACCATTCTTGGTGCACCGATGCATGTGCAGACATTTATTTCTTTATTTGTGTGTGTGTGTTTGAGCAATTTATGTTTTGACACCACATAGATATGCTTCATGTGATTTGATCCTTTGGCTGATGGGTGGAAATGCTCATAAACTTTTAAGCCACAAAAAAAAAAGAAAAAAAGAAAACACTGGTAAAGGTGTTGTTAGAGATGAAAATCATATCCAAAGCAAGATGGCTATTTTTATTTTTAGTTTTATATTCATTTTTTGTTTTAAGGAAGATTTATACGACTTCTACTAGGAGATTCATGTTACCCGTTTTTTTTTTTTTGTTTTTTTTTTTGTGAAAACACTTAAAGAGATTGTATAGGAGTATGTAAAGGATGTACTCGTATGCCAGAAGGTAGAGGCAAAAACTTAAATATGTCTGACATGTCAAAAATTTAAGATTTCTTCAAAAGGAAAAACGGACTTATTCCACAAACTGCGTAATGCAAAAAGTCAATAAAAGGAAATGAATGCTAAAACTTCGATCTCATAATCCACGAAGTTGTGAAAACTTGTTTGAGTTTCAAGTATTTTATTAATTCTTAATCAAAAAAAGCAATTATTTAAATAAATTTAAGTAATTATTGAAAATGAACTCTGTTCAGCCTAAACAAAGTTTTTTCCTCAATTTGCCGAAATGGTGGGTAGTATTTATAGCTCAGCATACTACGAGGACGGTCCCAGTTGGGAAAAATTTTCTTCATTTTTCAAAATAATCTGCTTTTAGCTCGATGTACTTTGTCCAACGATATTTAAGCTTCTGTACTCTGTTTATAGTAAGAAGTGTCAAATTGCTTAAAATAGCCAACAACCGCAGACTTTGCCTCCTCATTGTTGGCAAATCTTTTACCGCCGGGTCATTTTTTCAAGTTTAGAAATAGAAAATAGTCCGAGGGGCACAAGGGGCATGATGAAGCAATACGAACATTAATTCATTAATTTTGGCACACGGCACATCCATTATTGATGTGCCGAATTTTTGCATCGATGTATAACCATGGATGAAACATGGGTCCACAACTTCACACCTGAGACAAAGGAACAGTCAAAGCCGTGGACTGGAAGGAAAGAATCTTGTCCAAAGAAAGTGAAGACGGTTCCGTCTGCAGACAAGGTTATGGCATCTGTTCTTTTGGGAGCGTTGTTTCATCAAGACAATGGTCCAGTTCACACATCCACTATATTGCGATAGCCAAAATTAATGAATAAAAGTTCGAATTGCTTCATCACGCACCTTATTCACCAGATTTACCTTCCTCGGTCTATTTTATTTTTCCTTACTTGGAAAACTGTCTCGATGGTAAAGAGGTGGATTCTGTGGTTGATGGCTATTTTAAGGAGTAGAAGGATATAAAAGTATTTGGATATCGCTTGAAAATGTGTATCGAGCTAACAGGGGATAATGTAAACAAATAAAGAAAATTTTTCCCAACTTTTTTGCATTTTCTCTGTTAAGTTGACCAGTTTTAGGATCGCCTTCGTAGATAGAACAACAGTCAAAATATTGTAAGCAATCAAACAGATTTCGTTTTAATAAGCGCTTGGCATCTTCCAACCGAAAAATTTCAATTTATCCTGGCTCAGATATGCCTTCCGACTACAATTTTCTATTAGCTTAAGCGAGCATTAAATTCATTTCAGAAAACACAAACTAGATCTGGAAAAATAGAGATGTCTAGATCTTAAAAAAAAAAAAAAGAAATGAAAGTAAATACGCAACTTTAACAAATTGATCCAACAATAACAACAAATATTAGGGATTCTTTCAAAATTACTCTCAACACTTTGGCAAAACTCCGAGGAAATTGGCTGGCATACAGCAAGTGGGTCTTCTCTTAGGTGAGCTAGAGACAGTGACTTATTTTCAAACATTGTCAATAATTTGTAAAATACTTCTTATTTATTTATTTGTAATTGCATAATGTCTTACATTTGACTGCGCTTACATTCGAGCAAATAAAGAAGATTGCTCTTAAGTCTAAAATCATATCTTGATATACTTTTTCTGAGCAATATATTCCATTCTGATAACAGAGAATTGCTTAATTTTTCTTTTCTCGGTAATTTTTGTGAGACCAGAGTAATTATTGTGATATCAAGGTATTATTTGGTCAAAAAGTTTCCTAAAAATTGAAAAACGAAATTGTTCCCAGCAATAAAAAGTAATTAATTAAAGTTTAACTATTTTAATATTTTTCATTTTTCGTCCACAGCGTTGCTATCCATAGTTCAGTACATTTAAATCAATGTTATATCGAAGCAATATATGGGATTTGAATGAGCATTATGAGCAAAAATGCGCAATGAAAACTGAAAAAAGTCACAAAACGTATTTTCAAAGAAGCGGATTTAAACCTTTTTTTTCTCACCGGACCCTTCAATTATCTCTAACGATAAACTAGAGTATAAACGATGTTATTTTTATATCCATCATTATTAGATAGGCGGAATACTGTAATATTGTTTGTATCGGGCTGTCCGGAAAGTTTGTTCGGTTAATTCGTTAGTTCACCATACGTCACTTCTCATGACGTAGAATTTCTCAAACACTACCATAACTTCTGCCAGAGAGGTAGGAAGAAGTTATTGAAAAAGGGAAAGATTGTATAATATATTAAAATAATTCGCTTTTTGTTTATAAATTCGTAAATAAATTTCTTTTAAAAATTGAACGAACTTTCCGAACCAACCGATACTATGTAGAAATATTCACCTGAAGCCACTAAGTCATATTTTTAAACAAAATCAGGATAGCCACATAAAAAGACAGAATCGACATGTAAAAATGTCAAAACAATTTATTTTCCCATTAATATTTCACTTACGGGAGAATGGGGAAATTTCTAATTTGGGCTCTCTGATTGTTATGCAGTTGGGAGTAACCAGATCTCTCTGCAAGCAGCTTACGACTTCCAACCTTCAGACAAGTATTCCCTGGTAATGCCATCAGACATCCGTTTGATGGTAGCTAAAGTGAGAAGGCGATTAGTTGAGAAATCTAAATGGCATGGTAACACCGATGCGTCTTAGGCCAGTAGGTAACTTCACCAGTCTAGTGGTCGTTGACAGCCCCAACACTCGGATTGGATGCAGTGGCCTGATAAGCCGGTCATCTTAAATAAAATGTTTCATGAAAAAACCAAAGAAAATAAAGAAGATAATAAAACGTACCCCCCAAATGTTGACGATCCCCGCAAAAGTTATAAGGACCATGATTTAAGTATATGCACCTGGAATGTCCATACTATTTACGGAGAAGGTGCGTTATTATAAGCCCTTAGTTCCGGATGGTAGCACGAGTGAGGAAAACACCTGAATTATAGACGATGGCATAAATTCCTTAGCTCCGAGCCACATAGAGATCAGAACAGCAGTATTGCGGCTTAAGAACAACAAAGCTGCGGACGCTGATGGTCTGCCAGCGGAGCTGTTTACAACTGGTGGCGACGAGCTGATAAACAGCAGCTACTAAATACGATTTGGCTCGAGGAAAACATGGCCGATGATTGGAATTTGAGTGTACTGTGTCCTGTGGTTAAAAAAGGCGATCCAAGTGTTTAAAATGACTATCGCGATAAAAGCCTTTTACCCATTGCTTAAAAGGTCCTGTCGAGTGTGATATATGAAAGACTAAAGCTGATTTTAACTGACTTGATTGACCTGGTAAATCAACAACTGACCAGATATTCACAGTACGATAAATTCTGTTCTGGAGAAGACTCAAGAAAAACAGATCGACACGTACCATCTTTCCGTCGATTATAAAGCTGCCTTCGATAACTCAATACGGCAAAAACTGTATGAGGCCATGTCCGATTTTGGAATTCCTGCGAAGCTTATACGTCTTTGTAGGATGACGCTGACTGACACGAAGTCTACAGTAAATATCCAAGCCAGCCTTTTTACACCAAATGTTACTCGCATATGCAGATGACATAGACATTATTGGCAGAAAACTGCGAGATGTTACTGCAGCCTTCTAAAGCATCGAGAAGGGGGCAGCGAATGGGTCTGGTGGTAAACGAGGACAAAACAAACTTGGTTTCGACGAATAAAGAGTCTACTCGTTTGGGATGCTCTGTGAACGTTGGCAACTATAGTTTTGAAGTGGTGGAAGAATTCATCTACCTCGGTTCCGTTGTAAACAAAACGAATGATGTCAGCATGGAGATAAAGAGGAGAGTATTGCTTGCTAACAGATGTTACTGTGGGCTAAGCAAGCGATTCAATGATAAAGCCCTCTTTCGATAAACAAAAATCCAACTGTACCAGACGTTGATTTTAACCGTCTTGTTATACGGCGCAGAATCCTGGGTTATGACGCAAGCGGATGAATCAGTACTGGCAATTTCGAGAGAAAAATACTCCGGAAAATATATGGGCCCATCATCGTTAACGGAGAGTATCAGCGTCGCATGAACAATGAGCTGTATGAGCTATATGCGGACATCGACGTGGCCAAGCGCATTAATATATAATATGCGATTGCGTTGGCAGCGTCATGTTGTGTGGATGAACCCAAATGCTCCGGCACGGAATTTTTTTTAACAACGAACTACTTTGGAAGGACCAGGCTTTTGAAATGCTATCGAAACTTGATGAGACGAATTGGCGGAGGAGCGCAGAAGATCGAAGCACTTGGAATTATTTTTTACGGGTGGGGTATAATAGATAAGTATATCTATTCCAGTCGCCTAAGAAGAAGAATTTCACGTACGATTCTTAACGAGTATAATTTTTTATTTTTTTGACTGCTTTTTGTTAGAGAAAAACTTCTCCCTATTATTGAAAGTAATTGATGAGTAAACAAATTGCTATCATTTCTTATTCTGGGCTTAATTACTATATTAAGAGGTTATTAATACTATATTCTAATATTTGGAAGAGTTAGCGGCGACTAATATCGGTTTAATATTGGAACGGTTTCAGAAGTATATCAACAACAACAATGCAGCAAACTAGCGGTCAATTGTGATCCACCCGCCTGTCTCTTTGAAGCTTAAGCTAAAAAGCGAATACATTGCAAATTTATTGCAGCGTCTTGGTGATGAAATTATGGAAAAAAGGCCGCATTTGGCAAAAAAGAAAATGTTGTTTCATCAAGACAATGCTATAGTTTACAAATTTCCTATTTCAGTGGCAAAAGTTATTGAATTATAGTTCGAATTACTTCATCACGCGCCTTATTTACCAGATTTAGCACATTCGAACTATTTTCTATATTCCAACCTGAAAAAATGATTCGGCGATCAAAGACATGCCAACAATGAAGAGATGGAGTCTGCGGTTGATGGCTATTTTAAGGAGTTTGGCATAAAAAAGCTGTGAAAGCTATTACGTATTGCGGGAAGAGGTGTATCGATTTAAAGCGAGATTGTGTTGAAAAATAGAGCAAATATTTCCCAACTTTTTTGTGTGTTCTTTGTTAGGTGCGCTAGTTTTGGGACCGTCCTTGTAAATGTTTACTAGTCGTAAGAATTTATGTAAATTTAAGTAAATATGGCTGTGTTTATTGAAAGCACAATAGAAGTTGACCTGCTTGAGCTAGAAATCTTTTAGAAAAATGCTGTAAAAAGATCAAGTTCGAAATTGGAAAGAAAATGATAGGAAATAGTTTAGCCATATAAGAACTAAATTCAGTTTTTAAAAAACTGCTATTTTTAGAGTATTTTTCAAACAGCTACAAAGCAAGTTATAAAAAATAACTTACTCATTCAAAGACTAAATTCATCTTTTAAAAAATGATTGTATTCAGATTTTTCTTGAATTTTTTTATTTTCATTCGCTAACTAAAGTAACCCAACCAAAAAAGAGTGGAAGTCATTCCAATGAATAGGATTTGCATAGCCTACACCAATGCTATATGAGGAAATTTTTCACTTCTTGAGAAGCTCTTTTTAATTGCACCAAAGGAACTGATGAAATATAGGCGTTGTAACCGGCAGTTATTATAAGAGTATTAAACACTTTTGGTGTTTACTTTTCGTTTCGCTTACTTTCGTTTGCGATGCAAAAACTTAACAGTTCTCAACATGTGCTGGATTTTTTTTTTTATTGGTAACTTAAATTGATTAGTTGAGTGAATTCTGATTAGAATTCTGAAAATAAACAAATTTGTCATAAAAATGATTTAAAAAGGAAACTCCTCTTTGCTGTAGAGAAGGGGTAAAAGGGGTTTGAAAATGCGTATCCATGCTCTGAAAAGCCCATGTTAAATTCATTCTAGACTGTAATGAATGAATTCAGCTTAATAAAAATCTTCACAATATATTACAGTGAAGTGAAATCTCCGCTTGTTGTCCTTAAGTACATTTTAATGTACTCCTCTCATCTCTTTCACGTATGTGCGAGAAACTCTTCTCAAATAGAAATAAATTTATAAGGTAAAATTTGAACAGAGAGTTGAAGCCGAGTATCCACTTGCTCATACAAATCGAATAAGGAGTTTGCCACCTTACAAGCCAAGCTTTAAGTAGCTTAGCGGGTAAGTGTTCGCCTTCAAACCGGACAAGCCCTGGTTCGAATCCCACTCAAGGTAGAATTTTTTTTTATTATTTAATTTTTTATGTTACAATTTTGTATGCCAAAAGTAACGAGATATGTACATATATATATACATATATATAGAACGTATGTATATATAGATATATGTATATATATTCTAGACCGGGTCGGCCTCCACATATAAAAAAAAAATTTCCAAAGTCGGCACGAAATATTAAAGATAATCTCGAGACAATTTAAAAAATTTTTTTTTAACCCATTCCGAACCCGTGAAAAACAGCCAAAATCGTTTTTTTTTATCGTAGTTTCTTTGTTTGTGGCTCGATCATAATATATGAGACATCTTAGTGTAGGTATTGACGAATGCTACATTTGTCCCATAGATGTCGCTGACGTACAACATCATTTTGTAATTAAGGTTTCATTAACGCAGTTTCTACCCCTAAAATTTAAAAATATTTTATTTTTGTATTAAAACCCTTTCAAACCCAAGAATATTTTGCTTTGGAAGTATACAGTTTTATTCAAAAACAAAAAAGTTACGTAGGAAAACATTTATTTACAGCATTAATATAAATATTTTTTCATTATTACCGCAAATTATTGCGTAAAAATTTACCGCTAGCGAAAAAAATTTTAATTACATATTATTGCATACTTTTTAGCGCTATCGAAAAACATTTTTAATATTTTTCTGGGTTAATTCATTTGTTATCTAGTTACTATTGAAATCTTGTTTTGGTTTTATTGCAAATAAAATACAAAAAAAGTGAAAATAATCCTCCCAGGTCTAAAAAATATTTCTCATTTTAATTGGTTACGGTGACGAAAATAATATATATCTCACTATAATGGTTATTTTTAACCATTATTTAAATTCGTTAATGTTGATGGTTAAATAAGATTTTTTCATCATTTCTCTTATAACTGTTACGGTCCCTGATGCAGATATATAAAAAGGAGAAATTGCGATAAATTCTATTTATAGAAGGAGGAGAACATGAGCTTGTTTCAATTCCAGATCAAAATATTAGTGGTGAATATGGATATGGTAACGGTCGCATTTCTATGTTAAGTTCTTAACAGTTCTGATCGTCAAGAATAGCTTTGTTTTTTTTTTTTTTGCAATAAGGCAGTCAAAGTGAACGCAAGTCATATAAAGAAAGTCATAACGTTTAGTGACAAGTTTTTTTTTTGGCTTTTCGAAGAAGACGGAAATTAACCTGCAAATTTGTGCACCTGTGAATTGTGAATTCATCTAATTTCATTGTTTTGATCCACGGGAAGAGATTATAATCCAATAAATTCTTGGTTGGTTATCCAATTTTGTGACGGAATCGTAGAAACATATTTTATTGTAGACTCTCGAGATAAATATTAACAACAAATTATTACTAGAGCATTGTAAATCTCAGAATTTTTGGGATCTTAGCAAATTTGGAGCCCCTAAGATGATGGAAGGGTAAGGGTTAAGAGGCGAAGGAATCCTACACCATCTAAGGAATCTATTTTTCAATAACTAACGACTGATTTAGCTTTTGTTCTTCTTTTTTGTTTCGCTGCTGGCTATATTGGGGCTTTTGATTTTTTTATTATTTATAGCCAGTAACTTGCCCATGTAATAATTTGTTGTTAATATTTATCTCGGGAGTCTACAAGACCAAAAGCGGCAGATATTTCTAACTTTCCTGGATGCTCTTTTTTACTGGGATTAAATGGTATTAATCAACTTTGTACACATTAATATGAAATTTTGAATTTCCACTAGAAAAATAAGACATGTCGATATATTACGTATGGGAAGATGATAATATTGGCATGATAACTTATCTAACGTCGAATTTGCATGCCGTTCACTCCACTAAAGGCAGCACATCATGGTTGAGGTTCTATACGCTCCAGCCTTTCCAAAGTTTATGGTGCCAGCATACGTATTATGTGTGACTCTTGTGACATGTGTGATGTTAACAACGTTAACATTTTAAAAAAAACTGGAGTTTGGAGTTCATAGATTACACTGGGCGAGTAATCTTTCACTTGTAACAAATAGTTGAAGTGTATTTATTTCTTTTAATAATTGATTTATATTTTTGTATTCTTTATCAACCCCTATAGGAAATTGCACAGCAGTTGCTTATTTTTATGTAGTCTATTATTAGATGCCTTTGCTATTTGTTTGCCTTAGATAATTGTTTATTTTAACATAAAAATATTTTATCGACTGATGGAATGCATTCACAAAATTACAAGATCAACAAGTTTTGTAGAAAACACGTGCAATTGGATTTAAATACAAAGTTTTCCATTGGAAAAAAAATGCTAAGAAATGACGCTCTCAGGAAACTTAATTAACATGGCTTTGACATAAGTACAACAACAGAAAAGAAGGAACATACAGTGCCGCTCACATGAATAGTGCCTCCTTTAAATATTTTTCTAAGCTTAATTTGCTTCAAAATAATAATTATAACGAGCTGGTTGTGCTTTTATAAATCACATTTCACGTATTTGCTGTAATTCTATAACATAAATTTTCTTTCATTTTAATGAATTAAGTATTAAAATATTAAACACAAAGAAAAAAGTCAGAAATTCAATTTCAGTTTTTGGGTTCATTTGAGTAGCCTCCCCTTACAAAAATTACACAAAAACATTAATTCTAAATTAAAGGTATTATTGTTGGCTTACATCTAATTTAAAAATAAGTATTTTAAGTAAAATTTAGTAGTGGATGCTTCCGCCCTGGTTGAGAATACATTCATAATTCTGTTCGGTGAAGAATCATACAGATTTTTGATTAGGTCCACGGAAATACACCACCAGGCCTGTTTAATTCCATTAATAAGTTCACTTCTGTTTGAATATTGTTTGTCTGATTCGTATACCTTGCTTACTAGCCATCCCCAGACGTTTTCAATAATGTTTAAGTCTGGAGATTAAGCCGGCCAGTTCATAACCTCAACATTTTGGCTTTCAATCCACGATTTGACGACTCGTGCTGTGTGGACTGGTGCGTTGTCATGCTGGAATTTCCGTTCCAAGTCTTCGAAAACATTTTTAACGTCAGGAAAAGATTTTTCCAGCACGGCTTTGTTTGAAGTCGCATTCATTTTTGCAGAGAAAAACTGGAGTTCTATTGCGCCATAATAAGAGATCGCACCCAATACCATAACTCCACCTTCCCGCCTGTGTAATCGATTGAGTAGGCGTTCCTCTTTTCTAAGATCGTGGAAGTAGTAATTATATCCATCAGGACCCTCTAAATTCTTTTTTTTTTTCGTCGGAAAACAAAATTCTATTCCACTCTCTACTCCACGTCATAGTCGTATGACAAAAACTAAGGTGACGTTCCTTACGGAGATAGTCTAGCGGTGGTTTCGTTTTAAGTTTGAAGCGTTGCAAGTGTGCTACTTTGAAGATAACTCTTTTTACCGTTAATAAACTTGCACTAACGCTAGCTTTTTGCTTGATTTTAGCAGCAGGGTTGTGTGGATTTGAGGTATATCACAGAGTATCCCTCTTGTCAGCGGCTGTAATAGAACTTGCTGTTCGATCTTTCATATTATTTTCATAGCCTTCGGTGTCATGTAAATACGTCGATATAACTTTGCGACTTCTATTAGTTTTTCTGGCTATTTGATGAATAGAAAGTTCGCACCCCTTGTAGGATTTTATTTTGGATATTTCCTCGACACTGAAGGATTTAGCTCGGCCCATTTGACTTAAAATCAATTGTTTTATATTTAATTATACACAATTACTGTAATCCGATCTGATTTTTGATGATTTCCAAAAGACTTTCACACTTAAACTGATTACCACGTGAGTGGTGCTTTTCAACTGAACCAAAAAGGTAGAACAAAATTTTCACTCATTTAAAAGAAAAGAGCGAATTAAAATAATGGGACACTTCCATGGCTTGAAATTTGTTGTAGGTGATGTGTGGAAGTAGGAGAAACAAATAAGTAAAAACTGAAAGTTATGTGAAGTGTACTTTAAATAGTAGTCACTAGAGTGGCGTTATTTAAGTGAGTGGCAGTGTACAAAGGAACCAGAAGAACTGGATTTGAATGACGAAATACGAGGAAATCCCATCATATTATTGTGAACTAAATGGCACCAGTGAGCAAAAAAAAAAACATGTTTGGCGGTTTAATCTAATTAAATTAGTCAGAAATAGGCAGTACAAAACATCAACAACGTTGACATTAAATACTAAGCGAAAATATGGGAAACTGAATAAACTATGATGTTTGTTGTTGGCCTATGATAAAACGGAAGGTATAAATTTCAGTGGTCAATACAGGGAGAAGACCATTGTGAAAAACTAACGTCCGTAGTCAACACAACGCGTTTGTCCTACAAATAAAGATAGGAAAAATCGTGAAAAATTGATCCAAAAAAACAGAAAGAAAATAAAAATCATACAATCTAGAGTGATGTGAAGAGAAGTTCGCAAGTAGCCAGAAACGCAAATAGCATATGAACAACAAAAATATAGCAATAATATTAAAATATTCCAAAACAAAGAGCTTCGGCGAGTTATGCTTCAGAAAAAAATTTCTTAAATTTAAAAAACATTTATTTGAGTATTTACAAAAAAAAAAAAAAAAAAAAAAAAAATAAGAACAGAAAAACTTAATACAAAACAAAAATCTTTGGCCAGTTGTCTACCATACAGTAATTAAACTTAAAATATTAAATACAAGAGAAAAACGGTCTACGAGTTATGCTTCGAAAAAAAGTTTATAAAAATTTTTAGAAAAAAACAATTGTTAAGTGTTGAAAAAACAAACTTAAATCATAAAGTAATTAAATTTACAATACTAAATGCAGTATTGATAAAAAGTGTTGAAATATTTATTTGGCTATAATCATGTACATATGAACAACTTAATAGCGAAATACAACTTAAATCTCCAATAATTTCTTTAAAAACTGTAACATAAAATTCACCCACGTTTAAAGTCAAAAGTGAAAAACTGTTTAATTGCCTTGTGTTTAAATGAACATCAACCAAAATAATACAAAAGTTCACGATATCAAACCATTTTCCACAGATTTAAAGTATTTGAAAAAAAAAAAAAGAAATCTCGGTGCGCCACATAAATTTATCTGCACGGATTTTATTACTATGAAAGTACTATAAAAACGGCAAACTATTGAAAAAATCTCCTGTTGCTGTTTCACATTCCTTTTTTTATTGGTAAATTTTTAAACATTTGTTGCTCTGGGTTTGTGTGTTTTTGCAATATTGCAGTTAACTTGGAGCCGGGTCTATGACGATTTTTTCAACGAAATTGGAAAATTTTTACATATATGTATGTAAAAAAGTGGCAAATGTAAGTAAATCAAAAGTGAAAAGTATAACAATTGCTTAACAACAACAAAAAGTGAATAACATTTATATGAAATAATTAATTTGAAAGCGAATCGGCATATGACGAATTTGATACATCTTCCACCAGGGGTTTGAATACAAAGGAATTGCAAATTTAGTCTACGTTGCGTTTCAGTTTGAACACACGTTAGCTCAAACGTATGCCCTTTACTTACTGTGATAGAAGTGAAATTTTAGTGAGGCTCTCAGAAATTCTTTTACTCCTTTCTTAGGATAAGTTTCTTCCACCTAGACCACTTTCTGTTCAGTCACAATTGGTTGATTTTGAAGAAAATTTGACTTGACTTCAGATACGAAAAGAGTTTCCCATTGTTTTAACAAATAATAGATTCGTTTCTGTCTTTTATAACAGCAACAGTGGAAAATGACAAATACGATAATTCTCAGTATTCTTAGATTTATTATATGATAATTTATAGTTTTTGTTTTTGATGGCGGTTGCGAACTACATACCACAAATAAAGCAATTTCTTCTGAAACATAAATGTATACAATTTCGCACGCACTTGAATTTTTCACCTTGAAGATTTGTGTATTTTTACTATAATTTTCAAAACATTTTCTTTACTTACTCTACCTCTGTATTTATTCAAATCATATGTCCATTTAATGACCAATTTCGACCGCTTCTTGAATAATTAATCAATAATCACCAATCATCATCATCTCTGATCAAAAGTTATTTACCTTAGTGAGAATCTCAATTAATATTTATATAGCTGATAATGTATACATTTTGATGCTTAAGATTCATACTATTTGGAATATTTTAGAATGTGAACTGTGGTCTTGTATTTTGTTCAGTTAAGTTGCGGTTTAAATATACGTTTTAATTCATTTTTTAGAGTAAAATTGCCAAATTTGATAACCAACCTGTATTTCCAAGAAGTTAGATATATTTACAATAAATTGCGTCATATAAAAATTGGCTCCCTCATTTGTTTATTTATTTGTATTTCCTTTATATAAATACACCAAATAAAAATGATTTTTCAAATATTTGTTTATTATTTCAATTTAAAGGCAACTGAAACAGTTAATAACAAATGTAGAAAGGTGTCATTACTTCGATCGAGTCGAAGCTAACAACGGCTTATCCATTTTTCTGTTTCAAAAGTAAAGTGAAATAAAACGTAAATAAACCGATTATTTCGATTAAACTTTTTTCATTGTATTTTTTGGAATTTGCCATTACATTTGAAATTCAATTTCATTTAAATGACCACAACTGGATTAATTGCAGTAGTGGATCCTTTTGAGGCAGTTTTGACCACATTTCGGGCGATATCTTGGAAATAACTTGACGACAGTTCGTTGTTTGGGGATTATAGCCCCACAAAAGAAGTCTAACAGCGTGAAAACGCATGATCTTGGTGGTCAAATGCCGTTGTCAAAAAGCAAAATTACGTTTTTGGAAACCTCTCATGTAATAAAGCCAAAATAGGTCGTGCTGTGTGGCTCGTCCTGCATTCTTGTTGAAATCTTCAATTCCTAAATTGACGGTAAGGGTCCCCCAGCGTCATTTTCGATACAGTCCAATGACACCTCCAGACCATAATTCGCTCCAAACAGTCACTTTTTCTGCATGCAATGGCTTTTCCACAATCTCTTCTGGGTTCTCCGAGCCCCATGTGCGACAAATTTGCTTGTTGATGTAACCACCGTGTAAGAAATGAGCTTCATTGCTGAAAAAATGTTTGTTCGAGAAATCGGCACTGAAAGCCTGCCTGTTGCTGTAGCACAAAATCAGCATATCTACAACGTTATGAGTGGTCAGCTGGCTTAAATTGTTGCGCGAGTTGGAATCTATATGGATGGAGGTGCAAATACAATTGAAAAATACGCCATAATGAATCGTAAGATAAGCTCAATTGCTGTGAAATCGGCAAAATCGTATTATCCGCCACACTTTCACTAACCAAAGCGATATTTTCGACAGCGCTTACACAGCGATAATGCACAGGCCTGACCATATCTGTAGGGCTTCCAGTCACTTCACATTTCTTTATAATCTTGCAAATTGCTGGCACAGTAAGTCAATTATGACGACCATAATATCGCCGCATTTTGGTAGTATGTTGTGAAGGATTCATATTCGTAAATGGCAAAATTTTCACTAAATAAACTACGCTTCAGGTGACAGGTAAATAAATTACACTTCAGGTAACAGGTATTTGACAGCTGACAGCCCTGCCAGATCGGCGGTTTGAAATCACTGAATGGATAACCCTTTTTAAGATGTAGTAGAAAGAATTCCATTATATTATATTATCATATTTAGAATTATCCGATTTAGGTGAAATGTACATCACGTAGAGCGACAACTCCATTTTGAATTCGATTTTATTATGCTTCTCTCGATGAAACCCTCGTTTCCGTTGGCAAAGAATTGGAACAGTCGATTTCTATGTTCGCCATGGCTGCAGTTCTGGCCATACGCCATGCCAGTCTTGAGATATAAGATCTCATAGCTTCTACAGATTCAGTATAGACGTGTGATGTTTGTCGTTCTTCCGAAGGAACACAATTACTCTCCTATTAGCCAAAATTGTCCTAGTTTGGAGTTTGGTCGTAGGAGAACATTTCATAATAAATGATTTCCTTTGAATCCCACCAAATACACAGCAAAATATTTCAGACCGTCAATACTGTCTTGGACGCCATTTGTGCTGGTTCATCGTGATGCGATCACGACCATTTTAGGTGACGTATGTTTCATTATCAGTCACCATCCGCTTCACTGTGATTCAACAGTGATTTCCAGCTGGAAATTCCTAGTTTCTTTTTGTATCCAGTCTTATCCAAGTGGTTTTAGTAGGGGTTTTCGTGCAATGTTCGGTTTTTATGCAGTCGGAACAGTGATTATATGACTGTCGGCCTGTCTTGACCGCCATTTGTGCTGGCTCACCGTGATGCGAAATTGACCGTTTTCACTTGACGTTGTTTAAGGTAACCTATGTTTCACTATCAGTCACCATCCGTTTCATTGCGTTTCAGCAGTGATTCCCCGATGAAAATTCCGAGTTTCTTTTTGGGTCCAGCCTTATCCAAGTGGTTTCAGACGGTTTTTTGTGCAATGTTTAGTCGAAACGGTGCTTGTCGGTTTTAACGATTTTCATTATTCTATCGATATTTTCGACAATTGGCTTTACAAAGCTCGGTGCATCTTTAAAATTATTTGAAGGTAATCCATGAAACCAAAATTACAGCACAGAACCATAAATACTATTCAAAGTTCCAAGAATACCTTACCGCTTTTCCCTTTGCTGGTGCGCTGAGTTAATCAATTACAAATTGTCTGAGTAGTTTTTTGATTACGAAATCTAATTTTTCTAACGCTATTTGGCCCAAATCAAGCGCACTTTTATCAAGCGAGATATAGATTATTAAGCCATCTATTTACATATATACAGGGTGTCCGTCGGGAACATGTACTACTTTGTTTGTTTATAATTTTTGATTAAATGAAAGAGAATGGATCTTATATTGATGAGTAGTTTGTTTAATGTGGGCAATACAATGTCAGATAAATGTCCTCCTCTGTTAGCCTCACAAATGCGAACTCTTTACATTCTAACTCATTTCACGCGGTATTTCATTAATTTCATCACGAATATTTTGTTTGAGTTGCTCAAGCGTTTCTGGTTTGTTTGCGTAAACCATGCTTTTCAGATATTCCTACAAAAAGAAGTCCGGAGCAGTCAAATCAGGCGACTGTGGAGGTCAATCAACATCACCATTTTTTGAAATAACTTGTTATGGAAAAAGGTCTTGCAGTAATTCCATTGTAATCCTGGCTGTATGCGATGTGGAACCGTTTTGTTGACACCACATGTTACTCAAGCCGTTGTGGCGTTAAAAAGTTTTCAATCATATCACGATATCGCTCCCCATTGACAGTTACCGTAATGCCGTTTTCAGTTTCAAAGAAGTCAGGTCCAATGATTCCTCCTGACCATATTGCACACCAGACTGCCACCTTTAATGGATGTAAAGATGACTGATGAATAAATTGAAGGGTTGTTTCTTAAATGGAAACAAAAGCAAATCCTTGTGCAAAATTATGGTCAAAGTTGTTCTTTGAAGACCAAGCTCCTGAGCACGGCGTCGAATCGAGGTTGATGATTGTTTTAAACACTTTTTTGAGCAGCAGTAATGTTTTCAGCCGATTTTTCAGTATGTTGTGGTCCATGATTGGCCCTATCAACTGCAGAGCCTCTTTCTTCGCAATCTTTCACTACACGATAAATAGTGCGTCTTGTTGTCAGGTTATTTCTCCCAAAAATACGTAACTTTTTTATCACTGCAGTGATGGATGATTGATTTTGATAAAATGCTTTAACGATTAAAACACGTTAGGTTATTGAAGCGAATTCAGAGAAAGCACTTGTATTTTAGAAGTTGGATTTAGTTTATGTATGACCCAGTTTTAACCTATAATATCAATTCACCACATCTGTGACTGTTGCAAGCCGTAGCGTGGAGGACGATGTACCGGCTCAAGCCAGACAAGTGAGCGATTCAAAACAGCCGTTTCTTATACGTAATGTAAACGCTAAAATTTGTGCATTTTAATATTTTTTCAATAAACGTGCAAACACTTAAGTTGGTTTTTTGAAAAAACTTCAAGATGAGTTGGCACTTATACTAAAAGCTATCTTGTATAAGTTTTAACTGACAAATAAATGACGAAATCGTAGATGATACATCCAAAATAATCAATATTCACAATATGGATTCATTCCTTGTAAGTTCATGTTGTTTTCAACTAGATCGGTTTTCACTATTTTTGGTGTCATATTTAATTCATACTGCAGATGACATCGCATTGACCCAATGTCAAGTTAAGTATGCGTGTCAGAAAAAATATAGTCCAATTTCTTGAGTAATTTACTATTTAATTACTTTTAGATAACAATATTTTCTTAAAACTTATTATTTTTAGTACCTATACAAAATTTTTGCAAATATTTCAATTAGCGAATAATTAACAGTATTTTGAAAAAAATACCGAAAAAATCCAATTTTAAATGAGTTCAATTCTTATGTAGTCAATTGATTTCTACTAAATCGGTTTTGCCCACTTGTTAGACCTGTCATCCATACAGAGAATGTTACACCGATTTATCGCCTCATAAGTGGGGGCGTATCAGATTTTTTTAATAGTTTTGTTGAAGCTTGGTATACTTTCATTCATTTGTTTTTTTTTTATTAAAAAAACACATTAGTTGGGCTTAATTCTTTGCGGAGTTTACCATATTTGGTTTTTAACTAACGAATTTTTGAAAACAGATTCACTTACGATTATTTTGTGGTCAAGTTTTTCTTATTAGACAGATTTTGTCTAATTTCAGATTTCAAACTTTGGGGTTTATTAGAATATAACAAATTTCATCTTTCATACGGTGAATTTTAAAGAAAATAATAATTTCCCAGCATCATCTGCGTGTGATTTGATAGAATACTCAGAAATATTCAAATGGACGCCTTTGGGAGACCTGTCGATTGTTCAACTGTGTAAATACAGGGTAGCATACAAATCGTTCTGCTGTCAACTGTCAATGGGGACGGTTATTTAAAAATGTAGAACAAATTTGTGTTTTGCCCAGGACAGCGCCGAAGACGTTTTTGTTTTAACAGCATTTGGTTTCAGCGGGATAGAGCAACTGTACACACCTGTACACCGGTTATGGCAGAGCTCCAAACAAAATACCCACACAAATTAATACCCGGAAACTCCACTTTCCGCTGGCCGCAAGGTCACCTAACCTGACTGCACTAGATTTTTTTTCCGTGAGATTATGTCAAGCAAGAGGTGTACAAAACGAAACCAAGGAATTTGACTGAATTGAAGCTGTCCATTAAAACAATAATTGAAGCGATACCGACTTCAACCCTTCAGATTGCAATGAATAATTTTCTGATCAGGTGTCACATATGCGTGAAGGTCATTTATGGTTTGTCGTTTTCAAAATCTGTAAAATAAAATTCAATTTTCTGTACAATAAAATACATTGATAAAAAATGTTATGTGAATTTCTTATTATACTGGAATTTGGTGTGCCACCCTGTACTAGTAAATACTATTTTAAATCTGCTGTCGAAAGACAAATTAAATTGTTGTATCGTTTCTAAAGTATGCTGCCATTATTGCAGAATTTAAAAAATAATGTTCATACGTCATGATGACCCGCATATACTTAGTATGCCATTATTATTACTCATACGTAGACAAAAAAAAAAAAAAACAAAAATATCAAAGGTCCCACATTAGTCGTGAAGATTTACAACTTGTAATAACTCTAAAAATTGCAACGATACCCGACTGCAGTTCAAATTGATATGTGAAATATTACTAACTACGAGAACCGCTGAACTCTTTCATTTGCTTTCCTTGCTCTGGTGGATGGTGTGTTAAGTGCAAAAAAGGGTAATAAAAAGCCGAATATTTTGTAAATATAAATATTTTCACCATAAATATTTGCCATGCCATAAAAACCATAACCATAAGCGCCACATATACACAGGATAACTCACACTTACAAAAGTTCACACGTGCAGTTACTCATACTCGCTGTCACTCACACACATCCACACCCTTTTGATACATATATACGCTCACACTCTCTTATGTAAAGGCAAACAAAAAATGTTAATAACATTTGTATGTTATTATTTAGGACATAATATAGATACTGTTGCCATTGTTGACCCCCACTTTTGGTTAAAGTTTATTTTTTAACTCATTTTATATGTATATACAGAATTTGTGTTTTTTTTATTACCAAATTTATTTTATACATTTTAATCTTATGCAAATGTTTACCAGCACCGCATTTGTGTTATCGGCGTCCGTGTCTCGATTTGAGAGGGGGTTTTGCGCTTATTGTGGCTCTATCACATTTCTGTCAGTTTATTGTGTTAACGCAGTTTTTTGTTTATTCATTTATTTACATTATAAGTTGTATGAATTTTAATAACTTTATGTGAACAATTGTGATGTGTATAAAATAAATACTCAATTAGCAAAGAGCAAAGGAAAAAAATGCAACAGTCGTAAAATAATTAAATTCTTTTGCTGTTTTTGTGTGTTAATTTTTAATATTTATTTGAATAATTGAGGTAACAAAAGTAGTTTATTAAATATAGCATACAATCGTGCAATTTTATATTATTATTGTACGAAGTTAATACTACAAATAATTGTTGTCCTGTATTTGTGCAAATTTTTAAATATTTGTTTGTATAGTAGTAGATTAATTACCATTTGAAAAAGATATATTAAAACAATTTGAAATAATTTGGTTTGAAGGAAGTATCCTTCCCTAATTAAAATGACAAATAGTCACTTTGTAAGATACAGTTCAAAAACAAGTCATAAAACCAATCAAAGAAAAGTTTGGCATCGTTAATTTGTTAATTCTCCTATATTTTTTTCTTATAAATTATAAGTTTGTTTAGAGCCGACCGAAATGATCTTGGCAGCTACAAATTTTTCTGAAACGGTTAATAAATTACGATACAAATTTCGATTGGCATACATGCCTTATGTAGATAAATATGTCCCAAATATGTATGTTGATTGAAACCGTGTTGGGATCTTTTGGGGGAATAACCTGAATAGCCATTCAAATCTTTAGAATGTACGGAGTTTTGTACGAAGTTTGCATATGTTTAGATATTCAGGATTTAAAGCGAGTGGAATGGTATGGTTAACTATGCTGGAAACACTTAGATTGAATGAAGTCCTCTTAAACAAACGAGAAAGAACAGTGGTCATTTGTTGTTATATTTAAAAATTCTTACTCTTACTTTTCGATGCAAGAGTTTTTCGTTCCAAATTTCAAATCAAAAATTTCGAATAATATTATTATTTTAAAAAGTATAGTTCTTCTGTAGAGGAATGAAATTTATAAGAGATTTTCAAAATAATTTGTTGAACAATCTATCTTTCTTCCATATATACATATAAAAATCAATTGCTGTGCGTTAGTCTCGCTTAAGCTCGAGAACGGTTGGACCGATTTGGCTCATTTTGGTCTTAAATTATTGGTAGAGTATTCCGGAAGGTTTAAAAGGTTTTATTTGAAGTGATAGATGGCGTTGGAGATGAGATTTTTGCAATTAATTTTTTTTACCACATTAACATTTTGAAGGCAAAACAACGTTTGCCGGGTCAGCTAGTGTAATATAAAATTACATTCACTTTGCAATAATTGCAACAAGGCGTATGATTGATATTTATAGAATATCAGTATTTATCAAGAGTTAGTATGATGTGAGGTACATGATGCTTTTTACATCGTTATATAATAGATAGTCTTATTGTCAAAAATTTTTAAGTACAATTTTTCTTTTTTGTTAGATAATACTGAGAAATAGGTTAAGTGTGAACAGAACTCTTCGAAGGGTTGAGAATTTGTGACATGGAATCCGAATCCGGGATAGCAAATTTCTTCAGAATGTCATATTATTTAGCGAGTTGCGTTTGAGTTTGGAATTTTTATGCGCCTTTGATAGCAGATATGAAGAACAAGAAGCAAATTTGAATAAATTGGAAGTGAAGAGCTTAATAATTAAATTGGACTCCTTAAACATCTTTTGGCTTGCGAGGCTAATGAAAATAAATTAGTTATACACAGGATAACACAGGATAAACTTACATTGATTGAAAAAACAAAGATTGAAAAAATTTGAAATATTTACACATTTTGGGAACATTTTTAGAACCAAATGCGTCGTAAATGTCAACTTGCGTATGATAAGTGTGAGTGAATGTAGTATTATATGCGTTATTCATACGTCAGTTACATCGCCCATAAAAATATGTGACATAGCTGTCCAGCAAAAAAGAATTACATTTTCATCAGTTCCAATAGCGCAATATATGAATTTTTACCATATCTAAAGGAACATTTTTATAATGCTGCCGTATCTAAACAAACTTGGTATTTCTCATTAAATTGAATTACATTTAAATAGAATCAATTGGTTTGGATTCGATTGCCTTATAATCGCATTTGACAGAAACGCCATTTTGCGATCTAATTTTGGTCTTAAAACTATGATTCAAAAACAAAATTTCTTTGGTCAAATGAAAACCTTCAGCAAAAAGGACTGCTGTTTTTTTATTGCTATAATGACTCTCATGAAAATGTAAAGAAGACGAATAAAAGAAAACTGCTTCCTTCCTATGACAAGCGTATGTTAAATTCATTGGTGATTACGCAAATTTTCAACACTTTGCTTCAAAAATTGCGGTGAACTTTAACTTCCGCGGTTCCACTTATTTTGTTGGGTGGTTGACAAGCCCGATATTGGATATGAAGGTGTTCTTCATTTTGTGCTTGTAAAATTTTGATACTTTACAAATACACTAAGGTTTATTAATTATAATAACTTCCTCCAAATAACGAATATCCTTTCGAAAATGCTCTTGCCTCAGCGCACTACCATTTTGCATAGTAAATTAATCAGCCCAACATTATTGATCTATTGTAGGATTAATTTGTGTTAGCATAAAAGTTCTCTGAAGCACATATACTGCCGCTCACTTGAATAGCGGCCCCCCTCCCCTAACCGTTTAGCAATAGTGACTACTATTTAAAATACACTTCACAGAAGTGTCCCGTTATTTTAATTCGCTCTTTTCTTTTACATGAGTGAAAAATGTGTGCCTCTTTTTTGGTCCGTTTGAATCAGTTTAAGTGTGAAAGTCTTTTGCAGATCATCATATATCAGATCGGATTGCAGTAATTGTTTGTAATTAAATACAAAAAAATCGATTTTAAGGAAAATGGGCCGAGCTAAATCCTTGAGTGTCGAGGAAAGATCCAAAATTAAAACCTACAAGGAGTGTGGACTTTCTATTCGTCAAATGGCCAGAAAAACTAATAGAAGTCGCAAAGTTATATCGACGTATTTACATGACACCGAATGCTATGGAAATAATATGAAAGGTTGAACAACAAGTGGTACTACAGCCGCTGACAAGAGGGATACTCTGGGATATGCCTCAAATTCACGCGATTCTGCTGCCAAGTCAAGGAAAAAGCTGGCTTCAGTGCAAGTGTATCAACGGTAAAAAGTGTTATCTTCAAAGTAGCACACTTGCAACGCTTCAGACTTAAAACGAAACCACCGCTAGACAATCTCCGTAAGGAACGACGCCTTAATTTTAGTTATACGACTATGACGTGAAGTAGAAAGGGAAATAGAATTATATTTTCCGACGAAGGATCCTGATGGGTATAATTACTACTTCCACGATCTTCGAAAAGAGGAACGCTTACTCAATCGATTACACAGCCGTGAAGGTGGTGGTTATGGTATGAGGTGCGATCTCTTATTATGACACAATAGAGCTCCAGTTTCACTCTGCAAAAATGAATGCGACTTCATACAAAGCCGTGCTGGAAAAAGGTTTTCCTGAAGTTAAAAATGTTTTCGGAGATTTGGAATGGAAATTCCAGCATGACAACGCGCCAATCCACGCAGCAAGAGTCGTCAAATCATGGATTGAAAGCCAAAATGTTGAGGTTATGAATTGGCCTCTATGCTCTCCAGACTTAAACATTACTGAAAACGTCCAGGGATGGCTAGGACGCAAGGTGTACGAATCAGGCAAGCAATATTCAAGCAAAAGTGAACTGAATTAAACAGACCTGGTGGTGTATTTCGCTGGATTTAATCAAAAAACTGTATGATTCTTTACCGAACAAAATATATGAAGGTATTCTCAACCACTACTAAATTTTACTTAAAATACTTAGTTTTAGATTAGATGTAAGCAAAAAATAATAATACCTTTAATTTAGAATTAATGTTTTTGTGTATAATCTAATTTTTGTAAGGGGGGCTACTCAAATTAACCAAAAACTGAAATTGAATTTCTGACTTTTTTTCTTTGTGTTTAACGTTTTAGTACCTAATTAATTAAAATGAAAGAAAATTTATGTTATAGGATTACAGCAAATACGCGAAATATGATTTATAAAAGCACAACCAGTTCGTTATAATTATTATTTTGAAACAAATCGATCTTAGAGAAATATTTAAATGGGCACTGTACGTTACGGAGATGGACGCGTGCATAACGATTTTTTATAGTTACAGAAAATTCTCGTCAATTGAACGATTATGATTGATAACAATTTGTTAAAAGTGAGAAAGTGTCTAAGTGAAACCAAAAGAATCAACAGGATTATCTCAATTTTTTTTGTTTTTGTTTGCTGAAAGGAAAACTGATATCATTTCATTTATACTGACATAAATTTTATATACCATTTGATATATGATTTTTTTGGACACCTGTCCATTTATGAATGTACTCGTATAGCAATACCTACAGTAGGTATTCTCAGATTTTGATATTGTTCAATTAACTAATCTCGTTTTAACAGATAAGTCCATCCAGTAGAATCTATTTCCAGAGTATTTTTCTTTTCATCTTTGTCGTTTGTTGGGACCAATTATTTCTCTCTGGCGATGGTAAGAGGTTTTCCGCATTTCATATCTGAATCGGGTCCCTGCTCGGGCGCCATTTGTAACGTGGTTTTATTCAACAAAAAAAAAAAAAAAAAAAAAAAATTTCCCCCCCAAAGCAGGAGGGGATGTAACAAAACATATCCCACCATGAAAGCAATTACTGTTATTTAATTTGTAAAATCATCGTTTAACAAAAATTTTATCTGAAACACTCCGGCGACTACTGTACGCTCAATAAAAACAGAATTTAGTTTACATTTCAACTTTACATCAAACGTTCCCGGGCGCAGAATGTGACTGAAGATATGGATTTTTCAGCTCATCACTTTACACTTCATGTAGCAGAGTATTCAAGCATTCAATATATCAATCTAAGGTATCATTAAGCAAAGAAGCGCGTTTCCCTAAAAAATAAACATGGAATTTGCAACCATCTTAAAACTGTTTTTACTAACTAGTAGAATAAAACGAATATCTTTTCTTCCATACTGTTGCATTACAAGTGTGTTACATTTATGATTTTTGATTTTACACTGTTTTTTTAGCAAACTTACTTTGATGTAAAATATGTGATATGTCAATGAATCTTGTATACTTGTTAAATTTCCAAATGTTCGGTCCACAAATTTTTGTATTATTGAATACAGTTTTTTTTTTGCCGATAGTTCCCAAATTACTTTTATCCTGTTGTTTTATTTCAGCGAATATTTTTTATGAATCGAAAACGTGCTAGAAATGTTTTCGGTAGTTCTGGTGGTAAACCTCACCGAATATCTTTCCATACTAAAAAGGAGAAAAAAGTGAAATAGTATTAGGGACGTTTCCGTAATCCTAAGATTTTTGTGGACATAAAGTTCCAATTTAAAATTAAAATTAAAAGTTCAACGTTAAATTCAAGAATATTTTGTTATTAATTGTTAAATTCCATGGCATAACTTATGCAAATATAAGATAATCAATATCATATTACTAGTCGTACGTCGCTAATTACACTAGCCAACAAGATTTTGGGCTGAAGCATCCAAATATCTTTCCTACGGTAATTTGTTGGGCTGAATTGGGATTTGTAATTGGGTTTACCTTATAACTTCAGGTTTTCGAGATACAAAAAAAATCCATATATTAATTTTTTGCATAAAAAATCATTAGTTTATTCAATAATAAATGAATTTTCAAAAGTGTTTGTTTGTTTTTTATTAGTTCGTTTTTACCTATTAGATTCCAGCAATAGTTTTCGAGCATGCCTTTGTGCCGCAATCCTTGATAGTTTCTTTCAATTTTCATAAAATCTTGGTTTGTCGCTCACCGCACCAACGTTTTGTGGAAAAAAATCTAAATGCGAATGAAGAAAATGCATTTTTAGTGGCTTTCGTGCACCTAATTCATGATGACTTTTCAATAATTCAGTAACAACTTGTCTGTAGTTTTCATGTTTTGTTTTTCTGGTGAATACTCAGTTCTTTTTTGCCACTCTGTTCTGACGTAATGATGCTACATGTCATCATCACATAGACAAAGGTGTCTAAACTTCAATATTTTAGCCATAATTTTAAGATTATATACTTATTTGAATTTACCATTGAATTTATATTAAAATTTAACTTTTTTTTTTTTTGAACATTAAAATGTACCTTTGTAAGAATATTATTGTGAATGAACTCAAATTTTTGCCCCTGAAGTATTACATAACTCCACTGAGTGAAAATATGTGTACTAAATGTAACTTAATTCTGAATTGTAACATATGAAATTAACTGTTGTCGAAAGTTTTGTAATAAGAAAAAATCACTTACAAATCCGATGTCAACTAGTAGGCACAACTCGTTGCCTCAATAAATGTCTTTTAAATTGACACTAATTCTAATTCTCATCCTTCATTTATCGCCTCTTGTAATTTCTGCACGATCAATTTGATTACATATAATTTCACATGACTGTGAAATTATATGATCCAAATTACTTGTTCCAATTTTCAGTTCTCTGGTAGAAACCAACTGCGAAATTGGTCCTCCTAAAGATCATCGCTATTTGATAATTCACAATACAGTCCAACATTTTGATTCCACAAATACAACGAGGGAGGTATCATCATTGATTAGAAGATTTCCCGCTACTCCCCCTGCCTTCATATCAATCATCTCTAACAATCACCACCTCTGGACAAAAGGAAACAACAATATTTTGTGAAACCTTTTTGCTACCAGTCAACAAACCAATGACCTGAAACACAGTTCTTTACGATGGTTTATCTATATCTATATACAAAGAATTTAAATCATATACCTTAAGGTCACCATAGGTCTTCAATTTATTATCGTTGTATTTGAGTAACGTCTAAATTTCAGTCATTGATTCGTAATTTTCCTTTGCATTAACGGCATGAATAATTAGTGTGGATGGTTTCTCATTCCCATTATGCAAAAGAGGAACCTCTGAACTGTCCATCCATAAATAAATAACCTCCATTCAATTTTGTCATGTGGCTGGTTCATTTTTTGAAATAAACCATCAACATCAGTACGGTATAGAAAATAATGTTTCTTTTCAAAATATGCAGCCACTTCCAAGCTTCTATCTCTATAGATTGTTATTTCTGTCCCAACTGCAAGATATTTAAACTGCTACATGCGTGAAGTCAGTAATTCTGCGTTTTGCTTCGTTAAATGTAAATCCTGAATTAGATCTCAGCGATTAGAACTCAGCTTGAGTCACTAAGTGGCGTTCATCATCAGCCTGATATAAACTGCCACTTGTGGTGAAAGAATAACTGTTTAAGACTCACTGCTCGTAGCACTGGGAATGGCTGGTAATGGATCATTTGATGGACGTTGAACTGGTTTGGTAACCAATGGAACATTCTCCTAAGTAATATTTTTTCGATTTTTCATATTGAATCCAGCAACTTTTGTTAAACAGAAATAACAATCGGTTTGGTGGTTTCTGGACTCTCTCCAAAGTACTGGAATGGAAAAATCGAAATAGATTTTCTTGCCATTTGACCACTTTTATAAAGGGTGTCCCAACAAGAACGCAAGATTTAAATTTTAAATAACACACAGATATTTAAAAAAAAATTGTGAAACTTTATTATATCGTAAAGTAGACAGAATGAGGTTATATATGGAACAACACATCGGGCAGATGGCCGCCGCGGCTTTGCTGGCACACACGCGATCTTTTAATGAAATTTTCAATGACCGTTTTGCATAAATGCTGCGCTATTTCATTAATGCAGCGTCCAATTTCCTCTTTTAAGACTTGAGTCGTCGTCGGCTTATTCGCGTAAACCATCGACTTCAAAAAACCCTAAAGAAAAAAAGTCTAATAGTGTCAAATCGCCTGACCTAGGCGGCCAACTCTGGTCTCCAACACGCGAAATAACACGACCGAGAAATGACTGATGCAGCAATTGAATTGTTTCTCTGGCTATGTGACATGTGGAGCCGTCTTGTTGAAACAACATGCCCTCCACATTCACTCCTTCAATTCTAGGCACGAAAGAACTGGTTGTCATTTCACGGTACCGGACACCATTGACTGTCTTGCGTTCTTGTTGGGACACCCTTTAAAACAGTTTTGCGACTATTGCAAACATTGTCGGTGTCCACAGTTTGTTCACGTTTCTGATAGCAAAATCAAAATAATGTAAATATGCATATTTCAATGATTCTGATATTGCGAATCCTTTTATCCCCAGGAAAAATATTCACTACACGCAAAGCAAAAATAGCTTGAATCAATAACACATGATCTTCCTGACATGCATACGCTACTATTATGAAGATTTAGAATGAATGTGAGCTTCTGTCAACGTAATAATTGTGAAATTGTAGTGTCAGTACTGACTGTTTCACAATATTGCCAGCATGCGATAAAAAATGAACAAAACGCGATAGCCCAATTTGTATGCCAGATTCGAATTCAGCTCACCCAGATTAGTTAAAAAACATGCTTCGTTTCTGCAGTCAATTTTGTTTCTCAAATTTATAGACTAGCGTTATAGACTAGCGTCAATAACACAACAAAGCGAGATGTGTTCAGGAATAAAGGTTAATTTTCAAATATCACAGTAGCAAAAAATCGCCAAACAAACTAAACTACATGTCCTGCCGTATGTTCTGTTACACAATTTCCAGCGCTTATCGTTCAAAACTTCTTGCGGGAATAGAACCGTTAACTTTTTTTCCAGAACACATGCACTGATTAGTGAAGAATACTAGTCAGTTTGGTTTCAGTTTGCAATCTATTAACATGGAGTGGGGCGTTAAAGAGAATCGAGTCGGCGTAATAGCGTTGCATAAGTGCGGAAAGAGTGCTGGGCAAATTTTCGAGTTGCTAAAACCACTAGGAATATGAAGAATGTTCGTTTATCGTGCAATTGCTCGCTTCGGCGAATTGTCTGGAGTAGAAGACAGGCCAAAAAGTGGTCGCCCGCGCGTTGTCCCTACGAGTGCGGTAGTAAAGGCAGTGCGTGAAAGAATTCGGAGAAATCCCCTTAGAAAGCAGAAAATCATGTCCAAGGAATTGGATATATCAATCAGATCCATGTCTAGGCTGATTCGGGATGATCTGCATATGAAAGCCTATCGTCGGTCCACGGGGCATGCGACTTTTGCAGTAGCACGCGGACAATGGCCATGAAAAAATTCTGTTTACGGATGAGAAAATTTTTACCGTGGAAGAAGTTTTCAACAAAAAAAAATGACAAGATTTATGCCACTTCATCTAAGGAAGCGAAAAAAGTTGTTCCAAGGTTTCAACATGGCCATCATCCCTCTTCCGTAATGGTTTGGTGGGGGGTCTCCCACCATGGTGTCACATCCCTCCATTTCTGTGGAAAGGGCGTAGAAACTGGTGCAAAGGTTTACCAAAAACATGTGTTAGAGGGTGCTGTGAAGGGTTTGACCAATACTCTTTTCAATGGACGTACATGGATCTTCCAACAGGACTCTGCTCCTGCGCACAAAGCTAAAACCACGCAAGAGTGGCTCAGAGTCAATATTCCTGGCTTTATGGCAGCAAAAGATTGGCCATCAGGGAGTCCAGATCTCAATCCACTGGATTGCAAGACTCCCCACAGAAATTTGGGAAGCCTTAAAACAGCATTAACCAGAGCAGCGTCCTCGATCTCCATGGAAATCGTACGTGCGGCTATAGCCCAATGGCAACAACGTTTGAAAGCTTGTGTTAAAGCAAAAGGCGGCCATTTCGAGTGAATACAATTTTTTTTTAATAACCAATATTGTCTTCTAATAAATGAATTAATTTTGAATACAGTATGAATATTGTTTTTTTTATCGCGTTTTATATTTGTAACAGAACATATGGCAGGACAACATGCTACATATATGGATAAAACCGTCAATATATCAAGACGAGCGTACCAACATAAAAAAGGTAATAATCCAAGGTCGAATGTACGTATCCCACGAAATTTGAAAATTCACCTTTTTTTTGAACACACCTCGTAAGTTGGATTTTTCTACACTTGTTTTGAATCAATGATATATTGCTTTTAGAGGAGATGAGGCAGTAGGACATCATTTACGATTCTGTGGCACGCAATGGAATATTATTCCACTAGGAATAAAGTTAACCAAACGAGAACTAAATTTATATTTACAAAAATTTACTTTTTTTTAGAACTTTTCAAATTTATACCACTTATCGGATTTCTAAAAGCAATTTATGGTGATAAAAGATCATCATCGTAGTTCACATAATTAATAATTAGCTTATGGTAAAGAGATTGGAGTGAGTGCTTTTGACATTTATTTGGTAAGAACTTTATATTTATCCTAAATAACTAAATAAAATAATGGCAATTTGATTATAAAATAGGCGTACAGTTTCATTATTTTTTCATGTTTTTATATGCGACGAAAACTACAAAAACTGTGAACATTTTTTTGAAAAAAATTGGCAACGGGAACACAAAATTGTGAACCACTGTTGTGCAAAATTCCAATACGTAATCGAGCAACTTTATTTGCCAAAAAGAACAAATTCATTCCGCTCAATTTCGCTTTTGTGTATACTCGTACATGCTTTCATTCAACTTTGAATGAAATGTGTTCAACAAGTTGTCCTGGTTGAGAAACAAAGACAAATTGTCCATAATAAGCAAAATTATTTGCATTATTTGCCTTCAAGGTATAACGCAATACAAATCAGTGTACTGTGGCTTTGAGACTCACAAATGTAATATTTCAGAAATTGCTCATTGACTTGTTGTGCAAATCATTAGCGAATCTAATTAATAGCCTCTATAGCAATAAGAGTAAAGCAAAAATTTTTGTTTACAACTCGTAATTAAATTTAATTACTCAATGATTTAATCGAAACTTTCGATGTATATTTTCTTCATTTAGCAAATACTATCCGCTCAACACAATAAAATATTTGAAAGAAAAATATATTTGGAAAAATAAACAAAATAACATTTAGATTGAAATGTAAAATTTAAGATCGAAAAGTAAAACAAAAAAAGAAAAACACAGCGCTCGTGGATTTCATAACATAAAAGTTGAGCGTGATGATGGCTGTCCATCCATAAGAATATTCAGCGTTTACACGAACGCTTGGCTGGAAAGAAAAATTGAATTTGTGTTCGAGAATGCCAAATTTATAATTACTCATTTTTCGTTCGATTTTCATATTTGCCCCTTTTTGTTATTAAAATTTGTTGTTGTTTTTTTTTGGTCTCCGATTTTTTGGTTAATCTGCGGAAAACCACAATGCGAGACGTTTCAGTTTTAAGTGTGAACGGCCAAGATAAAATATCGAAAAATTTAAGAAAAAAGTAAATAAATAAAAACAAGATATGATAAATGTATTGGCGTTGTTTCGTTGTTGTTATTGCAAATTACTTAAATTCAATTCAGTTGAATTGTTTTATCAACGTTAGTGAATTGAGAATGTGGCGTGCGCGTTTCCGCAGATTTCAAGTGAATTTTAAAGTGGAAAGAACGGGCACTTTTTAAATTTTATTCAGATCAAAATAAAGAAACAAAGAAAAAAAAAAATACAAAAAAAAAAATTAACAAGTATGCCAATATAAAATTGAAAGTAATTAAAAGAATCGGGTCTCATAAAGAAATGAAAGTAATAAGTGGATTTTAATTCAAAACCAAATAAAATGCCAACAAATGTCACCTGACCGAACTATTTAACCACCAGAATGTTGACTACAAAACCATCAAGTTGTGTCGTAACTTAGATTGAAAGTGAAGTGTATAAAATTTCGTTCTAACACAAAATAAATGCATAAAAATCAGAAGAATTTCTACGGATAATGGTGATAAACTCAAACCACATTAATGATATTACTAGAATCCCTTTGTGAATAATTGAGTGCTACAGCTGTTAAGCTTATGTTATGAAAAAATATATCATTTGATACGATACGATCATTTAATACCCAGAAAGAAGGGTTTCATATGGCAAGTATTTTTTTGATCAAATGTGTTGCATGGCTTTCCAAATCGACTGAGCCATTTCCGTCTGCTTGTCTGGTTGACCGAATGATAGACCGCAACCGTAAAACTTCGTTGAACTTTTTAAAAATTGACCCAGCCCAATTTAATGCCAGCTTGTAGCCAGGAATTGTTAATATCACTTCCATACAAATTGGCCGGTAGATGGCACAACCAATACTCCCCGTACAAATTGACCGATTTATAGAAATTTAATTTTCCCATACAAATCAGGCCACACATCGTTTGCGATTCGCCGAAAGCTGTAAGAGCTTGGTTTGGAGATTCTAATGCATCCCCCTTATCGTCCAGATAAGCCATCAGATGGCTACTACGAAGGCTGTTCCAAAACTAGCCGACCTGATGTATACATAATGCTAATAGTTTGAAGAAATAATTTTGGTGAGAAGGGGCAACCTTATAAAACCTATGTTTTAGGTTCCAAGTTGCCACGTTGCTTAATATTTTTATTTGAGCCATCAAAAGTGGACGTTCGCAGTGAACTTGTAAACATGGAAAACATTGGTCACCGTTTTATAGTTCAATATTTCCATTTGAAAGGTCTAAGTCCGAACAATATTACAGCTGAGCTGGATTCTACTCTAGCGGAGTCTCCTTGTTCGTTTACGACTGTAAAATATTGGGTAGCAGAGTCTAAACGAGGTCGTACGAGCTGCCAAGACGAACATCGTAGTGGTCGACCAATTGAAGTGTCCACGCCAGACATGGTTAAGAAAATCCACAAAATGGTATTGGATGACGCAAGAGCTAGCTGAAGTGATAGGCGTTTCAGAAAGTATATTAACCGAAGATTTGAAGATCAGAAAGCGCAAGCGCAAGTTGGGTGCCGCGCTTGCTTTTAATAGAGGAAAAACAGCGTTGTTAAGATGTTTCAATAGAGTTGGTTGGTTTGGCGATATTTCACTGCAATAAACCCAAATTGTTGCGTCGATTTACAGCCAAAGGATTCACTACTTTGCATCTGAGACAAAGGAACAGTCAAAGCAATAGAATGGAATGGGAGACTCGTGTTCAAAGAAGGCGAAGATGGCTCCATCTGCAGGCAAGGTCATGGCATCTGTTTGTTTGGAATGCGCATGGGAATATTTTTATTGATTTATTGAATATCTTCAGAAAGGAAAAACTAACTTATTGCAGAGTTTGGGTGATGAAATTATGGAAAAAAGCCCGTATTTGGCGAAAAGGAAAGTATTGTTTCATTAAGACAATGCTCTAGTTCACAATGGAGATGGCGAAAATTAATAATTTAAAGTTGAAATTGCTTCATTAGGCATATTATTCGTCAGATTTAGCTCCTTCGTTCTATTTTCTATTTTTAAATTTAGAAAAATGTCTCGGTGGTAAAAGGTTTGCCAACAATGAAGAGTTAGCATCTGCAGTTGATGGATATTTTAAGGAGTTTGATAGTTCTTACTGTAAACACGGTATAGAAATTATTGAAAAAAAAGTGGAAAAAGTGCGTCGAGCTAAAAGTAGACTATGTTGACTAATAAAGATCTTTTTTTGCGTCTTCTTTGTTAGGTTGGCTAGTTTCGGGTCCGCCCTCGTACCTATTCCTATCTGTGGTAAATGATTTTGTGAAGAATTCGCCTCAAGAAAAGATTGATAAAATCGTCTATCCAGGTTTTTTTTCCAAAAAGAGGTTAATGTTTCATAATGGGATTACTTTCAAAATGACAAGAAGTTATTGAATAAAACCTTACCTATTTGACTAATTCTAGTTATTTTACCTATGTTGATTAAATCTCTCAATGGATTTCTTTTTATTACACCGTATATTTTAGCATAAGAACCAAATGATGTATTTTGGTATCGTGGAACGTATTTCCACATCAAGCTCAACTTTATTAATTCTACTCAAACGTACAAAGTTGCTCTACATATTTATACTAAAATTACTTATTCTAGAAAATGCTACAATATTTCAGAACACATATTTATAGGTACATAATGGGTGCAACAAAGACAAACATATTTACAGAATAGTGTTGTATATCATAGACTTAATTCTAGAATGTTGTTATTTACATAACAAGCGAAAACGAGATAACAATAGACTATATAATGGGAATGCGAGGAACAACCATAACTTACTGTCGTAAACGTAATTCTAGAGAAGTCCCACCCACAGATAAAGAGGGAAAGAGATTAATTATATCATATTTGAATGTTCTGGGAGCGGCTATGATGATCTTTATAGAATGTACACTTAGAGGAATTGTACTCACCTACTACAAAATTTTAGTTGCTTTTGGTAGTTCCCACATTTTGCAGCGATGCAAAAAGATATAGTCTGAATATGTATGTAAGTAGGTTAGTCCCTTTAAAATAGATCATCGAAAAAAATAACCAAGGGCCTTTAAAATATTTATTTTTATTCCCTGTTGTCTAGTCTTTATACAGTCTAAAGAATTACAAATGTCTCTAATTTTTCATTGTAATTGCTTCTCGTTGGAAGTAACGTCTGGATCCGTGAAGAGATTTAATCATTGAAAATTTATTTTGTTTTTGCTTCCTACACAATACTCGAGTATGGCTGAGAAAATATTTCGTCCACCTTTGTGTGAACAACATTTTAGTAGAACATTTAATTCAGCAACTATTTATTGATTTTCTTTCTGAATGAATGATCTTGCCACATTTCATAGGTGTTTGCTTTCGGAGCAAAACCTTCGATAAATAAACATTTTTTATATAAGTTGTCACTTCAGGTTGCAGAAAAAATATAAAACGAATAACGTTATTATAATTTCTCAAGTTAAAAAAAAAAAAAAATTAAATTTTAAACTCTAAATAGGCATTGCAACATTTTGAGGAAAGTGTTGCTCAGTTTTCTTTTTTTGACTGAAAAATATATTCAATTCATTAATTCAATATAGAAAAAATGGTTTATTCTATAAAGAACTGATGTTTTTTAAGAGCCTAACAAATATTAAGTGCTGTAATATAATGCCGATTAGTTGTGTGGTCTATATGATTTGTTTTCAGTTTCTAATTAATTTAAACTAAATAAAAATAAAGTAAAAGAATTATAATATAAAATTAATAAACAAATTCACTTGCGTTGCATGAATAAATATTATTAGACTTTCTTAAAAGGATCTATTGTTTATTAGCAATTCTGAACGTCAGTTTAAGAAGCTTTCCGTAGATTTGTTTATTACTCGAGGTGTTCATCAGAAAACCGGTGTGGCCGGTTGTCTTAATCTGCTGTCAATCGGCTGTCAAATCTAATCTCATATAACTACTATTGTGTTACGGTGATTTACGTTCCATTAAGAAGCATATCAATTAGTTTACTGGAATTTCCTGCATTGGGTAAAAAGCAAATTAATTCGACCAGGAACCAATCCTGTTGTAGGCACTAAATCTAGTATTCTGAGTTTTGTAGAAATGTATTATTTTAATAATAATAATATTTTTTTTACAACTTTTAAACTTTATAATAAAAATTTGTTTACAAATAATTCAGTGAAAGTATTGCTCATCGTTAGTTGCGACTTTTTCTCATTTTTCTGACAAAGCTCAAATTCCGTCACGGTAAAACTGTTCATATTTTGAGGCTATCCACGAATCTAACCATTCCTTGATGTCGCCATATGCGTAGAACTGCTGCCAGACCGTATGCCATTGAGCGGAACAAGTGATAATCGGACGGCGCAATATCTAGAGAATATGGCGAATGGGGTAAGACTTCCCATTTCAGCATTTCCGGATAGATTTTAACGGGCTTGGCCACGTGAATCCGAGCGTTGTCGTGCTGAAAAATCAATTTTTCGTGCCTCTACGCATATTGTGTGTATTTTTCGCACAGAGCTCGACTCAATCGCATTAATTAGAATTGATATCGATAACCAGTGATGATTTTGGATGGTTTCAATAGTTCGTAATAAATAACACCGATCTAGTCCCACTAAATACAGAGCATAACCTTCGAAGCGTGAATATTCGGCCGAAGAGACGAAGTACAAGCATGACCCGGCACACCCTTTCGATTGCTGTACAAGCATGACCCGGCTTTGCTTTCGATTGCTGTAATGAATCCATTTTCCATCACCCGTAACAATACGATAAATTAACACCTTTATTCTTTGTCGCTGAAGTAATTATTCACAGGCGAAAAAACGACGCTTAACTACTCTTGGCTTCAACTCATAAGAAGCCTAAGTCTCTTAATTTTGAATTATTTCCAATGAATGCAATCGCTTGGGAATGGCTTGGCGGGTAACTTTTAATACTGAAGCAAGCTCTACCCTTGTTTGACGCGGATCCCCATCGCAATGCCGGCAATTAAGTGTCTTCTAAGGGGTTTCGTCTTTCTCCACGCAAACGGTCGTCAACATCAAAATCAACGTCTTTAAAGCGACGGAATCAACTTCAACACGTTGTTTCACTTAACACAGCATCACCTTAAACGTTTTGAAGCTCTCGATGAGCTTCAGTCGCTGTTTTCTTCGATTGAAAAAAGAAAATCAATACTTCCCGCATATGACGATTATTTGTCACAAAATCATACATATTCACACAACCAAAAGAATATGACGTCTAAAGAAAATCACTATTGTTTCGAGACCATATGTCTACCATATGCCTAAGCTTGGCACATGACGTTTAGTTTATGACAGAATCGACTAGCGCTTACAGCTGGCGCCATCTATTGGCAAACAGCGGGAACTTAGTTGCTCAGATTAATTATCTCAATATTTTGAGAAATATTTTTGATAATGAATACTCCCATAGATTACAAAATGCAGCAAAAGTTATGGAAGTAAATTATTTCAATGTCTCAATGTTTCTTAATAGTTTAAAGTTGATCTTCATGGCATAGTTATTGAGAACCAGCCCAAAAAACTTTACACTTTTTGATAGTTATTTCGTATGATTTAATGCCATATATGTAGGATTTAATCTTTCAATGTAGGATTTCACCTTTTTAATTTAAACTCGTCGCTTTAGTGTTAATTATAAAATTAAGGTTTTATTTAAAATAATAATGAAATATGAGTGTATTATAATAATTCAGTTCTTAAAATAAACGCTTGTATTAAATTAAAAGTTTAGCGACTTTTGTCCGTCTATTCGCGTCTTCTGGGCACAACGGTTTAACTACGACTCCCTTCCTACTTCAATCGTCGTTCGTCTTCCCTGTGTTTCAATTTCTGTTGTTCCTGTAATCTCTTTTTCTCCGGTCGTCCCCAATTCCCCAATTCGAATGCATTGCACACTTAATTTTCATGCAACAGGTGTCAGTTACTATCAGATTCTTTCAAAAACTATTTTATTGTTATGTATATTTTCATAATTTCTCTTCATAGTTTAGCAGAAAACCTAAAATTGTATTTAAATTTGAAAGACAAGCACAACAAATTGTTTTAGTTGGAATTGAGCATAATTTATTTGAATTATTGTGAAATATAATAATTTATATAAAATTTTCCTGTTGATGGATCCTGATAGCCAATTTTCATTTATCTTTATACTAAGTTTGTTAACTAAAAATATCCATCTGAGAATGTTTTTTTGAATGTCGCAAAACTCTGTGTCAATTTAGCCATGCCCCTCTTAAGCTTTTATTTGAATACTGCATGGGGACGATCACAATGTGGTAGGTCCTTACTGAAACCTGAGCTCAATATTGGAATAAAGTAAGTTCTCTGCAGAAAAGTGTGTGTTGTATTACTTTAGTTAGAAAATTTGGGTATAAAATTCATATATATATATATATATTATAAACACTGAATTGCAGTCTCAAACATAATCTTAGTTACAAACATAATTTTTGGGTTATTGGCTAGCTTAATTAGAGTTTGCTATCAGATAGAATACATGGGAATGAAAGAAGGGTCCACAGCAAGTCATAACAGTTTTAAGATACAGGGTGACCTTTATGGAATTTATGCATTAGGACTTGAGCGTAATGAGAAGATAATTTAAAAGTTGTGAACTTATTTTTAAAATGAATAACTAGATGGCATTATTGATATTCTAAATATAATCCCATATATAATTATATAAGGACTAGCATTCTTATTACTAGGATCTGAAGTTAATGATAAGCATACAATCATATGTTTTTTTTTTATTAGAAAGCACGAGACAAATTTTAAAATTTATATGAATAGGATCCGGAATATCTTTTGTATATTCAAAGGTCTCAGTTGTAAGTTCCTTGAAGTAATTCCGACAACATAAACATCTGTAAATGAAAACAAGTCATGGTGATAGATGATGTAAATTAACGTTTTTTTTTTTTTTTTTTTTGGAAGAGAGCACATAAACAAATAATGTTCCGTTTATGACAACCACGTTATAAATTCAGTGATTTATATCCAATTTTCAAACATCTCTGTGCCATAAGTTGTCATCACCACCTACCGCTTCTTTGGATATAACTATGTGCCAAAGAGGTTTTATTTACCGACTTTTTAGCTGTTGCCATCTGCTTAAAAGCAACCACATTATGTCCTCCGCATCTCCATAAAATTGTCATATTTCAAATAACCGTCTTTAAACACCTCCTCTAATTTGTTGATGTTTTGCTTTGTAATTTGCAGATTTTGTAATTAAACCACAGTTTCATATGATCTAAAAACATACAACAGACGGTTGAAACAAATTTTATCTTAAAAAGTTCAACAAATTCCTGTAAGCTCTTCAATTTTCAAAAAAAAAAAAATTAATACCACCGTCTGCAGCACCAGCACTACAACAATATTATATAACATATATAGTAGATAGTCAACTCCTGCATATGAGACTGAATGCTTAGATGAAAACGAATGTCTGTGTACAGCAGTCACAACAGGGAGAGTTTCAAATCCTTATTGAAAATATAAACACAAATAATAACAACGAGGGATAACAAAACAACGACAAAATTAACACATAAACCCCAAAAAGCACCATCTACCAAAAAGCAAACTAAACCAACTTTGGGTGAAAAACATAAAACACAAAGTAAAAGACAAACAAAAAGTATTGCAGCAAAATAATGACGTAGTTTTTGTTTTTTTTGGCAACTAACAAAACAACCAAATTTTGGAAATTTAAAGGACGAGAGACTCCTTTTGTGGTAAACAATATACTTATCTTATACACCTATGCACATTCCATCCAATGCACAACATTATATCGTATGCGGGATGACTTCTAGATCACTATAGTGTATACGCGTGTGTATTTGTGCGGCGACTTCCGGCCTTTAAGCAGCAACTTCCGCTTCCTCCGTATACGGCGCCTGTGTTTGTGTGTCAACGTTTAATGTTAAACAAAAAGTTTTGGTCTCATGTCGGTTTATTCTCTGATGTTTAGTTTAGATAAACAATAAACATTTGTCTACTATTATATGACACAACACAGAGTGAGCGGAAGAAGGAGTAAACTGTGTCTCCTTGTCTCTTCTACCTGATGTTCTTTTAATTCCCTTCAGCGATTTCCGGATTGGGGAATACTGTGGCTTTTGGTTGAAGCTATAGAAAATTACCGGAAAATGGGTCTCCTAAACCGGAAAGATCACAAAGGTGTAAGTAATGTGTTTATATGGATGTTTTAGTTAGCATCTAAGTATATGAGTTTGTATTAAAATTGTGTTAAATAAAAGTTTGAGGATAAATTTGGAGAGCAAAAAAAGTAAAATGAAAAGAGTTGAACTAGTTTGAACTTATATAAGTAGTCACGTTTTTTGTTTGGTAGTCATAGTACATATTTAATATGTAGCATAGAGTCGTACGAGTTGCTATTATATATATTTAACGTTGTAATAATAACTTCAAAATAACTATAAAAGAAAATGTTATAAAGTTGAACCATGTTAAAATATAAAATACTGATAAATTTCTTTATGCTTGTTAATCACTAAAAATATTTGATAATATACAGCTCTCCGTAGCCAAAAATTGATCAATAAATGAAGGCATAAAATAGTTTTTTAAATTCAACCAGTTTTGCTAGAGGTTTGTGGGATATACAAAACTAAGTTGCAGCAACCGATGTTATCTACTTACTTGAAATTCATTGACCATTTTGTTCCTCCTGCTACCTACCACCAATGCCTTATTCATTAATATTACCGGGTTATGCGAGTATATTAGACGTAAGCTCTCTAGGAAATTTTGCAAGGAGTTCTGAAGAAATAATAGTCAGAGAACTCATATTAGAAAGACCTTATATTAGTCGCCATAAAACTATTGAAAATGCGCGACTTACTGCCGCGTCCAATAAGCAAGATTAGTTTTGGTTTTATATTAAAACAACTTTATTTGTTCACCCACATCTATTTCATCACTTTCAAAGGTCGACAAAACAAATACAGAATTAAACTGGGTCTGATTATTACAACAAGGAATAAAAACTACAATTTATACTTCACTATTTGTATACCCATAAAAACTTAAACGTTTCCCTTCGTGTAAGCGTATGAGTACAATGTGAAGATATTTTATATTACTCGTCTTCAAAGGTTGACAAAAGAAATACAGAATTAAATTGAGTCTGGTCATTAGAACATGGAATAAAAACTACAATTCATAGATTACTACACCCACAAAAACTTAAACGCTTCCCTCCCTATAAGCGTGTGAGTAATATGAACTACTTACAATATGAAGATATTTCATATGTCTCATCTTCAAAGGTCGACAAAGCCAAGATAGAATTAAACTGGGTCTGATTTTTAGAACAAAGACCAAAAACTACAATTTATATTTCACTACATCCACAAAAACTTAAACGTTTCCCTTAGTGTAAGCGTATGAGTAATATGGACGGGTTATTTACAATATGAAGATATTTTATACTACTCATCTTCAAAGGTCGACAAAGCAAATACAGAGATAAACTGGGTCTGCTTTTTAGAACAAGGAATAAAAACTACAATTCATAGTTTATTACACCCACAAAAACTTAAACGTTTCCCTCCCTGTAAGCGTATGAGTAATATAGACGGACTACTTACAACATGAAGATATTTTATATTACTCATCTCAAAGGTCGACAAAGCAAAGACACAATTAAACTGGGCCTGATTTTTAGAACAAAGAATAAAAACTACAATCTATAATTTACTACACTTAATCGTTTCCCTTCCTGTAAGCGTATGAGTAATATTACTCATACGCTCTTATATAATATAATTTTTTTATGATTTTATTTTTGAGAAAATGTTATTAAACCATTTGTTTTGCCATCGGGAATTCCAATAAAAACGTTAAATATTTTGCACTTAATGTTGGAATTAATATAATTAATAATTGTTAAAAATTAATCATATTTGTCCTGCGTATGCTAAATAAGAGTAAAATAATAACCAAATAACTTAACCAGGTTCCCATGCACATCAAGTTAAACCCGTTAGTATATGATTGTATAGCAATATTAATTATTTGCTACATGAAAACATATGTCTTTAACTCGCTGAATTATCATTAAATTCTTCATTGACTTAAGTGCTTAAAATCTTATAATTTAATAATAAATAATTGTTAGGTGTTGTGTTATGTATTATAGATTCAATTTGATTTAATTACAAAATTTCATTAAATGGATATTAAAGTTAAGAAAAATACTGGACATCCAGCAGTGTGCGTGTACTTCATTTACCTCAATTATGAAACGATTTATTTTATTAAACAATTGGCTTGTTTGATCTTATAAACATTTATAATAACATATAAACTCTTTTAACCTGTTAAGTGTAATCTGCAGGCATTTCTTCGACCATTAAATATCTTTACTGAGTGGTTGATTTTCCAGTTGTTTCATTTCGTTTTTTTTATAAGGCTATTTGGTTCAAATTATATTTAATTTCTTCTTTATTAACAAATAACAATTTTTAATCCAATAGACCGCAGTGAAGTTAATACATGTAATTTGAGTTATGACCAAACATGACTAAAACATCTATTTTAAAATTCTTTTGTCTGTCAAATGTTTGTGAAACAAACGAATACCGAATGAAGCTGCAACTGCTTTTTTAGAATCTCTTATAAAAACCTCAATTCATGAATAATTTGATGAATTCACTCATCTAAACTTGAACAATTCCCCCCTGCAAGCGTATGAGTAATTTGAACTGTTATATGGAGATACTTAATATTGTTTATACGCGCTTGTATACTGTAAAAGGAGTTATTATTTTATTTTTTCGTAAGCGTTAAATCAATTGTTTTGCCACCAGAAATTCCAATTAAAAACTTTCAATAATATGCGCTTAATTGCCAAATATTGGCGTTAAATTACTCAGTCACTTGTAAAAATTAACCAAATCATCCAAGTGTATATTAAATAATAATTAAATAATAGCCAAATATCGTAACTGGATTCCATGAAAATCGGCAAAATATATTTGTACACGAATACAAAACACTTTTCATTATATGCTACTTGACAGCGTATGCATTTAATTTGATAACGTCATTGAATTGTTAAAAAATTATTTAATTCATTAGGCCAAACACTGTGTTAGGCTATTCATTTAATGCATTTGAAACTTGATAACCAATTTGTTGGCTGGATGTGATTTGCTTACAAAATTATATTATATATTTACCATAGAATTTAACATAATTATAGCGCTGCCTTATAAACATTCATGATAAAACAAAATACCCGCTCACCTCCTACCTTTTGCTAGCTGTAGGTATCTTTTTAGTTGAACATAAGATATCTTTGCTAAGGCATTGGTTGTCCGGATGTTTTATTGTGTGTTTCTTATGCAAGGCTGTAACTTTATAAAGACTGCAAATTTGTTATATACCTATATATAGGTTTGCAACTAAGTTCCCACTGTTTGCCATTAGATGGCGCCAGCTGTAAGTGCTAGTCGATTCTGTCATAACCTAAACGTCATAAGCCAAGCTAAAGCATATGGTAAACATACTGCCTCGACACAGTGACGTGATTTTCATTTGACATCATATTCTTTTGGTTGTGTGAATATGTATGATTTTGTGCCAAATAATCGTCATATGCGAGAAGCACTGCTTTTCTCCTTTCAATTGAAGAGTACGGCGGCTAAAGCTCATCGAGAGCTTTCAAACGTTTACGGATATGCTGTTTTAAGTGAAACAACATGTCGGGATGCAACCAATCATCACTTTAAAGACTGTGATTTTGGTATTGACGACAGTTCGCTTGAAAGAAGACGAAACACCTTCGAAGGCACTGCTTGAAGTCACTGCTTGATGGCATTGCTTGATGGAGATCCATGTAAAACGCAGGTAGAGATTGCTTCAGTATTTCGAATTACCCGCCAAGCCATTTCCAAGCGAGTGCATTCAAGAATCTTGTGTTCCTTATGTGTTCCTTTTTCGCCTGTGAACAATTGCTTCAGCGACAAAAAAGGAAGCTTTGTCTACATCGTATTGTAACGGGCGATAAAAATGAAATCACTGCAGTAATCCAAAGAAAAACAAGTCATGGAGGCTGTCCGCTCATACTTCTACGTCGCCGCCTCTGCCGAATATTCACGCTACGAAGATTATGCTCTATATTTGGTGGGCTTTACGAGCTTTTGAAATCAAGCAAAATCTTCACTGCAGATCGGTATCGACTTCAATTAATGCGAGCCGAGCTCTGTGAGAGCAAAGTCCATAAAGAAAGTGATTCTTCAGCATGACAACGCTCGGCCTCACGTGGCCAAGCCCTTTAAAACCTACCAGGAAACGCTGAAATGGGAAGTATTACTTCATCCGCCATACTCTCCAGATATTGTGCCGTCCGATTATCACTTGTTCCATTTGATGGCACACGGTCTGTGTGACCAGCAGTTCCTACTCTTATGACGACTTCGAGGAATGGCTAGATTCGTGGATAGCCTCAGAAGATGAACAGTGTTACCATGACGGAATTCGAGTTTTGCCAGAAAGATGGGAAAAAGTAGTCGCTAGCGACAGGCAATACTTTCAATAAATCATTTGTAAACATATTTTTATAATAAAGGTGCATTTATATAAGTAAAACAGCGAGAACTTAGTTACGCACCATTATATATATATATAGCATTTGTCATTTTGTTTATGCTCTTCCAAATACACGCAACTTTATAGATGTATATGAAATTCATTGCGTATCATCACTTTTCATTTGTAACCAACAGTTGAAGCTGTTTTGACTGTTAAGTACATTTGCCCAAGCTAAACTCATTTTACTGTGCTAAACGCTTTCGTCTTGTTAGTCTGGCTGCCGGCTTTTTACTTAATCCTAAGTAGCTTTCATTCTTGCCGTTTATCTAAATCACAATTTAATAATGCTTTTATTCGTAGGCATAAGGATCCCAACAAATATAATCTGTAGTATA
>JAHXMU010000107.1:1733679-1749914 GCA_019455685.1 Philornis downsi | reverse complement strand
AAATAAATAAATAAATAAATAAATAAATAAATAAATAAATAAATAAACGAATAAATAACAAAATAGATATAAATAGTATGAAAAAAAATCTGTATTACTGATCTTTGCACAAAATCTAAATCGATCAAAGATTGTCTCTCCTTCCTTACGAGTCCCTCTTAAAATTGCGATAAAGATTCCGTCGTTCGAGTTAGGAGACTGAAATTCGACATAGATGTGTCTATCTCACATTCATAATTTGGTTATTTTTTAAATTGCACAAAACTGGTTTACTAGGAAAATACCAAATAAAGGATGTCCTAACAGGAACGCAAGATTTAAGAGACTGATGCAGCAATTGAATTGTTTTTCTGGTTGTATGACATTTGGCCCCGTCTTGTTGAAACCACATACCCTCCACATTCTTTCTTCAATTCTAGGCGCGAAAAATTTGGTTATCATTTCACGATACCGAACATCATTGACTGTTTGCGCTTGACATGCGTCATTTTCATAAAAAAGGTCCAATGATTCCTCCAGCCCAAAATCCACACTACACAGTGACACGTTGAGAATGAATTTGCTTCTCGTGAATCATTCGAGGATTTTCCTCACTACAAATGCGACAATTCTGCCTATTGACGAAGCCATCAAGATAGAAATGGAAATCAGCATTTTCATGTTGTCTCTCCAATACCCAATTAACGAACTCCCTTCGCTGTTCATGGTCAGCTGGCTTCAAGTCCTGAGTTAATTGAACTTTGTATGCGTGAAGATGCAAATCATTCGTCAAAATTCGCTGCATAGTGGATTTGGAGACACCAATTTGCTGAGCTCGTTGTCGAATTGAGGTGGATGGAGTTTGAGCGACATCATTACGTACAGCTGCGACATTTTCGGTCGATCGACCTGCTCGAGGGCGCGTTGCCTTTACATCACTAACAGACCCAGTTTTGACAAATTTATCCATTAATCTCTTTACAGTTGAGTCTTTTGGAGCATTACTTTGACTAAATTGGTCGCAATTTGCTAACTGAAGAAGCAAAACTTTCACCATTTTGGTAAAACAATTTCACAATGAGAAGGCGTAGTTCATTCGAGTAGCGCTCCATTTTTACCAACTTCGTGGCTTCTACTAGCAAACAGTAACAATTGTTCAAATGTCAAACAATGACACTTCGAATGGCGCCAAATTTAAATCTTGCGTTCTTGTTGGGACACCCTTTACAGAGACTGAACAGACCACTAGAAAAATTCACATTTCTGACTTTTTCTCAACTTAGATGAAAAATACTGTGATATGTCAATTTAAGACTAAGTTTTTATATAATGAATGAATAGAAGGCGTTTCTGACACGTGCACTTAACTGATAATGAATCAGCATAATATTGTTCACACTATATACATATATGTAGATAGATGAGCTAAACCGGTTCATTAGGCGAGAATGGCTAGGATTAAATCCAACTTTGTGTCAATGGGCTTCTACAGCATTTTACAAAAAATTGTGTTACTGTACAGGAACTTTAAAATCCCGCCTTTTTGCTGCAAAAGTTAGCATAGTGGACATATTATTTATGAGATAAGTCCATGTTAGACATGACAAAATATTTGGCAGTTGGTTTAAAAGTCATTCATGGAATTATGACTCGCAACTGCCTCAACCAAGAAAGATTGGTTCAGTAAAAGGAACCTACTCAAACAGCATATTTTTTTAAATATTATAGGCCTTTAAGTAAATATTAATTAGAATGAACATATGCAGGGAAAGACAACTCCAATTTATACACATTTATAAGATTATTATGATTATTGAACAAGAGCCAGTACATTGTCCACTATATTGTTCAAAGTGATTCATGATGTTACACTTACTTTTGCTCTAAGCCTGTAGCCTATGCCCAAATTTAGTATTGTCCGCGTATTTTATATCATGTACATTGGCTGTGAATTTCCGGAGAGCTCTTTTCGTAACTTTATTCAATGCTGTTGACGGAAAAGCGGTTTTTAATTTTGCTAGGTATTGTAACAATACTTTTTGTGTGCACAGGAAGGTTAATGAATATTTTTTTTATTTATTTATTCATTTCTGGCTTGTAATTTAAAGCCTTCCGGCCAATTATAAGTAAATTACAATATGCAACAATTCATCTATTAGATTGAATCTGCTCAATATAATAAGTTAAAAAACACGTAATAAAAATTAAATGTAAAATTTATAAAAATATAATATGAAATTATGATCACTAAAGACAAAAAAAGTATTAAGAAAAGACTAATTGTAAAGTTAGAAGTCAATCGATATATAATCTGGAAATGTAAGATAATCGGTATGTAATAAAGACTGACCACAGTTTAATTGAAAACAAAATTTTACAGTAAAGTCTGAAAGTGTTGTAGAATGTACCTTTTGTAGGAACCAGGACATAATTTAAAACTTTTTAAATGGCTTGGTAGTAAATTGTAAATTAGAGCTACTCTTGCAACAAAAGCACGACCCATGAGTGTGGTTATTTTATGAATAAGAAGCTGTTTATTACGAGTGGAATGTAAAAAATTAAATGAATTAAAAAGAAATTGAGGACTACACAATCGCACATATAAAATAACAACAAAGATTTCAAATCTATATAATTTTTAAAATTACAACCCAAGAAACGCTTAACATATGGTATTATATGAACACGACGCGTCAGTGAATACAAATATCTCATAACTCTATTAAACGCCATCTGAATTTTCCTCATATTTTGTTTATAAGTTCCACTATATAGCTCTAAATAATATAGCATACTAGGCATGATATAAGCATGAACCAATTTCTCCTTAATTGATCTGGGCAATACTAAATCAGTATAATAAAAACTTCTCAGTGAATAATTTAAACGCCTGGCAACATTATCCACAACAGTTAAAGCTTAGTTTTTTATCTAAAACTACTCCCAAGATATGCTGCTACCAAGATATTATTTTGACGTACTGAAAGCGGGTTTTTCCAGATCTGAGTAGTTTTACAGGAATGATGTAGCTCTTCAAGTTGTCAGACTTATTAAAACCGAATTGCAGTCAGAGTTATTTAAATCGACGGTTTCAAGAATCTCAACAATTTGCTGGCCTTCAGAGTCTCCCTGCTTTTTTACTTCCGACTTCTATAAAAAAAACGGAGAAATTTCAATAAGTTAAATGGTAATTGAGAGAATTTCAGCTACAGTAATTTAGGCAGCAATGAAAAATGTGTCATGTGCGTTACCAAGCATGGAGATTGTTTGAAGTAAATTATTTTTGAAATCCCTTAGACAAGTGCAATATAAATACACTGTTTTTCAAATGGATGTAGGAAAGATAATTCACGCTTAACATGCCTTAAAAAAAATTCATACCTGCCAAACTTGTTTTAAGCTCATCTTTGACTCAGAACTTCCACTGTAACGCGGATTCGCTGGTAGAGACTTTGTGCTCGAAAGTGGGGTTGCATTGCAACCGGTTTCTACAGGCCCACAGAGTAGCAAAGGTGATGAGGCAGGCCTCACCCCCGCGAGTTTGGATTATGTTCCATGCTAGCATAATCAATTTGGTGTCTTTTGACTGGAAGGAAGGGCTAACAATTGCGGTTGCACCAAAATTGTCAGCCACTGGGTGGCCAAAGTTCACCTTGGCTATCCCAGGGGGCGTTGACAATCACATTATAATATACTCAGTGTGTCGCACACAGTGGGTAAGGCCTTCACGGCAAGACATGTTAAACCACCGTGCACTCTGCAGCTCTGATTGCAAGTTTACTTTCCGATTTTTTCAAAATTACATCTCCGAGTATTGCTAATAATTTTGAAATTTTTTTCAAATTCGATTTATTATTATTGTTTTTAAGAATTGAGCATTTTCAAATAGAACTAACTGTAACTCAGAAAAGGATTTGTGTCTTTCTGGTTTGGAAAATTATTCTTTGATTTCTTACCGGTTTCAGGTCATTCAAAAAAAAACAAAAAAACAAAAAAGTTAGACCTTGATTTCCTTGGCGATTTGAATGTTTTGAAATAAATTTCACTACTAAATAGTGAAACAGTCGCCCACATTGATTAACATAATTAATGTAAACGTCTTAAGAGCCGTTACACTTTTAAATACAAACGATTGAACTTTTTCCTACATTTGTATAAAAAGCTCTTAATATCGCATCATAGCCGAAAAAGTTAAAAATTTTAAAGTAATTCGAAACCGACATGCCATATTTGGCGAGCCGAGTTACGTCATAATTGGCTTTATTGAAATGAATGAGTCTACGTCCTCCCCAAAAAGGGCCTCAAACAAATGATCGGATAAGTTGCTTAAAATTTCCATATATATTCATATATATATGTATACATATTCATATATATTCATATATATATGTGTACATATTCATATATATTCATATATATATATATATATATATATATATGTACATATATATATACGAGTATATTAGTCAACGGTACGATTACAAAATTGTTGTTATGATTGTTGATTGTGTTGTTTTCTATGCTCTCTTTTCTTTTCAAATACCCACTTGCAACCACTGCTCGAAGCCGCAAATGAAAAATCATTGAAATTTATAACAGCTCTTAAAATAAGTTTAACACTTGCGAGTAATTGTTGTTGAGGCTTCATCCTTTTCCATTTCATTTTCTTGTTCTTCGTCTTCATCTTGAGTTCTTAAATATCCATGCACGCTTGAAAAGACGTTGAAGATGTACAAATATGTATGTGTCGCTATTCAGTGCTGCAAAGGAATATAAGTAGCTGGATTGTAAATGGAAATCGTATCTCACAAATCCAAACCCATACCTTTATGCATGTATACCAGTATATGTAGCTACACATGTAAATCTACATACATTTGTATACTCTTATATTTAAATGTGCATTTATACGATTTTGTTTTCTCTCTCTTCCACTCATGTTTTGCGGCCTTATCCGCTTTTAATTCCTACTCCTGCGGCATATCTTTATTGGCTTTGTTGGTGTTGTCGTCGTCCTCGGCGTCCCCGTCGCCGTCGTCGTCGTTGTGAATTTCCTGGTTGGAAAAACGGAAGCAGGTGGCCCCTGTGCAAGCCCAGTATACAGGTGGCTCATCTCAGACCACCAAACATGGCAGTCTACCAGTTGGTTTACCACAGCTATTGGAAATGGAGGAGAAACGCTTCCTTTTGGCTGTGGAACGAGGAGATATTGCAAATGTGCGCAGGTGAGTTGGATATTTTAATGATGAAGAAGATAACACGTAGTGCATGTATGTGCCTTTCTTTTGTTATATAGTGTTGAAATTAAACTTCATTTACGTTTAGGAGGGAGGAAGTTGAAGTTTTTCTTCTTGTTTTTTGCTGATTTAAAGAATTTTCGGTACTTGTTTAATATCAGTATCGAACTGAGTTCTACCAAGGTCTGAATTTTTTGCGAATGAGATTTTACGACCAGTTGCACTCGATGTGTGCAATTTGGGTGCTACAATTGCCGTTCTGGCCAGAATAAGCAACAATTTTTATAATTTTTATATTCTTATAATCGGAGATAATATCATACTTATTTGTGTGTAGAGATGACCTTATGCGTTGTGAGTTGACCTATAGAGGAGTTAAGCACAGCTCATAAGGACGTTTTTTGACTTCTCAAATACACCCCCACAGATGATTGACGGAGTTAATTGAAATATAGGGCAAATATTAAAAAACAAATAAAAATTTATACAACATGCTTGTTTTTTGCTTTCCTTCATAAAACCAAGATGAAAATAATATAATATAATACTATTTCGGTGTGCAACTAAGTTCTCGCTGCTTTTTTTTATAAAAATACAACTTTATTATGAAAATATATTTACAAACGATTCATTGAAAGCATTGCCCATCGCTAGCCACTACTTTTTCCCATCATTTTGCCAAAGCTCGAATTCCGTCACAGTAAAGTTGTTCATCTGTTGAGGTTATCCACGAATCTAGTCATTCCTTGAAGTCGTCATAAGAATAGGAACTGGCGGTCAGACCAAATGCCATCGAACGGAACAAGTGATAATCGTAAGTCGCAAAATCTGGAGTATATGGCGGATGGGGTAAGATTTCCCATTTCAGCGTTTCCAGGTGAGTTTTAATGGGATTAACCATGTGAGACCGAACGTTGTCATGCCGAAGAATCACTTTTTTGTGCCTCTCCGCGAATTGTGGGCATTTCTCGTACAGAGTTCGGTTCAATCGCATTAATTGAAGTCAATGCCGATCCCCAGTTATGGTTTCGCTTGGTTTCAACAGCTCATAATAAATAACACCGACCTAGTCCCACCAAATAGGGAGCATAACTTTCGCAGCGTGAATATTCGGCCGAGGCGACGACGTAGAAGTATTAGCGGGCAGCCCGCATGACTTTGTTTTCTTTGGATTGCGGTAATGAATCAATTTTTCGTCACCCGTTACAATACGATGAAGGAACCCCTTCCTTTTTTGTCGCTGAAGCAGTTGTTCACAGGCGAAAAAACGACGCTCAACTACCCTTGGCTTCGACTCATAAAGAACCCAAGTTCTTTGCTCTTGAATCATTTCAACGCATGCAATCGCTTAGAAATGGCTTGGCGGGGAACTTCTAATACTCAAGCAAGTTCTACTTGTATTAGACATAGATTCAAAATCAGCAATGCCGTCAATTCAGTGTCTTCGAAGGTTTTTCACCTTCTTTCACGCGAACGGTCGTCAGCATCAAAATTGCCGTCTTTAAAGCGACGGAACCAATCTCGATACGTTGTTTCATTTAAAGCAGCATCTCGGCAAATATTTTGAAACTTTCGATGAGCTTCAGCCGCCAAATTGAAAGAAGAAAATCAGTACTTCCCACATTTGCCTATTATTTGGCCCAAAATCAAACATATTCACATAACCAAAAGATTAGGACATCAAAAGAAAATCACTAATGTGTCGAGGCGGTATGTCTACCATACGCCTAAGCTTGGCTCATGGCGTTTAGGTTATGGCAGAACAGTTGACGCCATCTATTGGCAAACGGTGGGAACTTAGTTGCGAACCTACTAAAATTTAAAGAAATTTGGAAATATATTTTAACACCTTTCCTGGGTTATTTGCTGTGGCAAATCTCCCAATGTTTCCAGTTTCTGTGAGTAGAGGAGAACAACTTGCAGAAACCGAACATGTTTTATTTATAAACTAGCGGACTCGGCGAACTTCGACTCGCCACAATTTAACGCCTTCAGATAAACTCCCGAGTAATAATAAAAAACAAATAGCTCAAATTTCAATGTGATTTATTTGAATGGAATCAAAATCAGTAGAGAGCGATATGATGAACAATATTTTTTGATTTGTTTTCCGGCGCAAAAACAAACAACGAAGACGGTTGTCCCCAACACGCGAACTGGCAACGTAGAGCTGACCGTACGAAAAACAGGGAGATTAATCCCACAGAATTCCAACGATTGGCCTTGCGATTTATTGATTGTCATCGCAAAAGCTAATCGAATGGGGAACTGAATCCTCTTGAATTGGCATGGAAGATCAGTTGGAGTTATCGATAAGGACTTCCTCTCCTTTGAATTTGCCCTTGATGATCGTCGCTTGAATTACATTGTTCATCAGTTACTTGATGGACAATTGCGTACCATTGCACAATTTCGGATGATTCAGATTCCACAACATGGGTATGATCGATCCTACATTCAGCTGTAAATTATGCGGCGGAGTTCCTGGCACATCAAGCGAGTTCAAAAATTCCTTCGGATAGTTTGTCGCTTCATCCTCGTCGGTCACTCTGTCAATAGATTTGTACGAATACAGTTTTCCAGCGATTTGACTTTGAGTAACTAAATTCAAGCTATCGACGTCCTTACTCTTAGCTGCTGTTATTGCCAGTTCACTAATCCAATCGAGATTTTTATAATGCCGGGGAACACTTTGGTGATGAGTTCCTCCTTCGACAATGTGATGTGGTGATTGTGCAACGCGAACTTGTGCAATATGGGCACGTCTCCATTCATTTTGTTCAGCGCGTTCCTCTTTCGTTTAATTATCACAAACATTCTGACTAATTATTGCACGACATGTACGACGTCCAAGGTTTGATCGTCTAATAGGTGGAATTAGTCAAGCAAATAACTCTCCTTGAAATAGAATAAAGTCGTTGTTAACTAATCCTATTAAAAAGAAAATTATTAAAAAAAAAACTTACGAAATGAATGTATCGTAATAAATGCCTGCAATCCAATAAGATGACAAGATACGCAAACTTATTTTCTGAAAAAAAAAATCGAATTGATAAATATTGCACTGAATTTCAATTGATCATACTGTTTGTACCATTAACTGATGAAATCAGTGTAATAATAGGTAAAACTCGAATCAATTGCAGCAGGAAATATAGCATATTTGTTCAATAGAAAATGACAATGCGAAAAGTGCACCTGTCAAATTGCGCTCAGCCTAAGTTAACGTATAACGCCATCTACGGGGTTGTGGCATTAAACGCAGCGCAGCGCCATCTGTTATTTATCTCGTTAACTTCTCCACCCAAAATTCACGCTAAACATATTTTATCACAATAAATTTCATAATTTTCCGAACTTTACAACGAATTTTCCAACTTTACACAGCCCAAAATTAAACAAATTGAAAATTTTCCGGAATTTTCCGAGTTTTCCACTAACAGTTTTCTATTTTGCCATTCGAAAAGCCATTCCGGAACAATTGCACACAAAATTCCATACAAGAAATCCATTTTCGATTTTTTCAATTTTCCCACTTTTCCGGAGGGTTTCCCCAAAATTTTCTTTCGTAAAAACCTTCTCCAGGCAATTACGAACAACTGAGAAAAAATTTGAGCCAAATCGGCCCAGCCGTTCTCAATTAATGAATTACTATAAATTTTTCTCACCATTTGGCTTGATCTTCATGTGACTGAATTAATCGGGATTCTAATATCCGTTGGCTGTTCCTCTCAATACGATTTGCTTGATGTTCAGGACTTTCAATCACTCGAGAATTTCTTGATCTTGTAGCCGTACGGCCTCTGCGAGCAATGTTCCTACGTCTGATTGGCGGCATCTCACTCACTTATTATGAAAGTTAATTGAAAGCAAAATCAATACTACAATCTAACACTGTTTCTGACCGAAATTCATTTTTATATATAAGAGATGAGGGAAGAAAAGAAAATGTTCTTCGTTTTTTCTTATAAAAAAGTTATTGCTGAAATTAAACTCACCAACACCTATATTATATTGCATAAAAAATTTGAGCGCACGGTTAATTGTATTTTAAAATTTTCACTTTTTGCAGCAAACACAATAGGCTCGTACACAATTTTCACAAATAGCACTAATTAGGAACTTTTTAAAGTTTAAGCTTAGGCTAAGTAAAAAAATTGAGAAGTGAAAAGAAGGCAACATGATTGACAAAGTTAGGCGTTTGAGTTTCTCCTAAAAGTTTTTCATACATAGAAAAATGAGGAGTGAAATAAAGTCAGTATATGAAAAACTTAAATTTTCCTATAACAGGATCAGAAATAATGGTTTTTTTAATTTTTGATTTCTTCGGGTGGTACCACGCCTATTTGTCCAATCCCGCCCATATTTGCAGCAGAACTTACAATATGTAAACCAAGCTTATATACCAAATTTTGTTCACATACTGTTAGCCGGAGCAGAAATAATGGATTTTTAATTTGTGGTTTGTATGGGTGGTACCACGCCCCTTTGTCCAATTGGACCGAAGTATAAATCTAAACCACTCGGGGCGCCACTCAAACGCATACAAAAAATTTTATGCAAATCCGTCACTCCGTTCTTTAGTTATGCTGTGGCAAACACACGCCAAATCATTTTTATATATATGAGATTTAAAGAACTCTTTAAGACAGCCATCAAAGTCAATTGAATTACTAAAAAAAGCAAACATATTGAGAATTTAAAATGTGTTATCAAGCCGAGCAGGACACCTGAAGTACGTATAATCTATAAAAGTCATCTGTATACACATGGGCAGTATAGAAGATGTTGCGATTTGTCGGCTCGATAAATATGTCCACAATTAGGGTTGTGCCACTAAAGGTTTTAAGAATTATGATGACTTATTTCTATCCGTTTCTAACATAAACTGGTTTTAGATGGCAAAAATTTAGGAATATACCGAAAAAGTATAATTTTTTCTTAAACTGAATTGACTTCACCGTTGATGGTATTTGCGATCCAATCATCTCATCGACAGTTAAGTAAAAAGTCCTAAAAAATGGCCGATCTAAATTTTGTTTTACTGTAGTTAGTTAAATCGTCTTCAATTTAAATTTTTTGTTAAGTCGATATTCTGCTACACCCATTTTACAGTTATTAATTTTTCTCAAAGCGTCCCAAACGAACGGCCTCTGTTGTAGTTGATAACAATCAAAACTGGTTTATTTCTATACATGCATTCACTGAAGATAATGTCAGCTAGAGTTATTCTGTATAGATCTGAAAAATTTGTATAGATACCAAACTAAGCCGTGGCTTCAAGTTATTATTAACAAATCGATTGGACTATCGGATGCAGTTTCATATTCAACCCAAAGGTAATATATGCCTTTCTCTTTTCCTTGGAGTTTTTTCAATTAGAATACTCTCGACAGGGCCTGATATGCTGTGTCCAAACAACTGATCCTTCGGTAGTTAGTATGCAAAATTAGACCGCTTTTGTTTTGAGTGCAAGATGTAATGCACCGTTTCCGATTACCCGGCTAGTATTCATTTAGTCGACTAGTAGTCATATTCTGCAGCGGACACATTATTGATATCAATTCATTGATATCAGTATTAAATAGTTCTGCCATCAGGTAGCCAGTACCCTTTACGTGTTCTTAAGCCGTAGTAGCGCTCTGCTGACACCATTTTTATTCATCGATAATTTGTGACTTTTTTTTTTTTATACTGCCTTCTGGAACTGACAACATGTGAACGTGTTAATATTTGCAAAACACTGTATGTTTACATAATTGAATTCCCATAATTGAATGGTTAACCTCTCTAATCTTCCACATTTCTTTATTTTTGGTCTCCAGCTTTTTTCATAAACGCCTCCATGGATGAAAAATTAGTTTGTTATCCCTATAGCTTTGTCTCACAGCAAGCATTGCAACCGATTACAATGCTGTCTTACACACCGTAATAGAATCTTCTCTATTGTATCACAATTTGTCTGAACCGGAGTCCGATTTTTGCAGCAACAGCAGCTAAATGCACATTTTGTTTCCATCTTGTGTCCGTACCTATCCCGGAAGTATACAGATGTGCGCTATTTAATTCTGTTACCTATCACAGCTACAATCACGTAATCATCGCAATCTATGTTACGAGGGTGGTGCCAATACTAGCCGACTTGACGTATAGATAGAGCCAGTAGTTTATTTTGGTGAAAAGCAGCAACTTCACAAAACATATTTTTCAAGTTATAAAACGTTGCTTAGTATTTTTGTTTGAGCGATCAAAAATTAGATTCATTAATTTTGGGAAATTAGTGATTTAATTGGTGAGTTTTTCAATTTTTGCAATTTTTTTGGAGAAAATTTGTTACCTTCATGTAATTCAATGTTTCCGTTTGAAAGGTCTCAGTCCAACCAATATTAAAGCCGAGCTAGATTCTACTCTGGGGGATTCTGTTCCTTCATTTATTACTGTAAAATATTGAGAAGCAGAGTTTAAACGTGGCCGTACGAGCTGCCAAGACGAACACTATACTGGTCGATCAATTGATGTATCCACGCCAGACACGGTTAAGAAAATCCTCGAAATGATATTGGATGATAGCCGGCTAAAGGTGCGTTAGCTAGCTAAAATGATAGGCATTTCAAAAAGTGTTTTACATCGTATAAGGACCTAAGATTTGAAGACCAAAAAGCTGCGCGCAAGATGGGTGCCGCGTTTGCTTTCAATAGAGCAAAAACAGAGTCGAGAATGTTTCAGTGGAGTTTGGTTGGCGATGTTTCAACGCAATAAAACCGAATTGTTGCATCGATTTGTAACCATGGATGAGGCATTGGTCTACCACTTCACACCTGAGACAAAGGAATAGTGAAAGTAGTGGATTGGAATTGAAGAATCATGTCCAAAGAAGACGAAGAGGGTTCCATCTGCAAACAGCGATATGGCTTCAGTTTTTTAGTATGCCATAGGATTATTTTTATTGATTATTTTTGGAAAGGAAAAAGCATCAACGGTGAATATTATGCTAATTTATTGCAACGTTTAGGTGATGAATCATAGAATTATGAAAAAAGGCCGCATTTAGTGGAAAAGAAAATTTTGATTCATCAAGATAATGCTCCAGTTCACACGCCTACTATTGCGGTGGTCAAAATTAATGAATTATAGTTCTAAATGGCTTCATCATGCACATTATTCGCCAGATTTAGCTCACTTGGTCTATTTCATGTTTCCAAGTTTGAAAAAATGGCTCGGTGTTAAAAGATTTGCCAACAATGAAGAGGTGAAGTCGTGGAGGCTATTTTAAAGAGTTTGACGGTTCTTAATATAAACTAGGTATAGAAGCTATCGCCAGATATCGCTGGCAAAAGTGTATAGATCTAGAAGGAGATTATGTTGAAAGGTAAAGAAAATTCTTTGGGACTTGTGTTGTGTTTTCATTGCTAGGTTGGCTAGTTTTGGGACGGCCCTCGTAATGACATCTATCCAACACACTTTCATGATACTACAAACATGAAGTTGTCTTCCATGAATAATGAGGTCATCAATCTGGGTTCTTGCATTGTGATCAAGTGATAGTCAAATTGTCCTTTGCATGCAACTGCATTCCATTTGTTTCCATTTCACTTACTGGGGTGAACGAAATCTGTCCAAATTTGTCATCTGCCTCTGCGCACACATGATGGATGATAACAAAATCATCATCTAATTTCATCTTAGTGTTGAGATTGCCGTGACTGTAGTGTTGGAATAAAATTTTAACTTCAAATATTTGACACTGATCTAAGACTCATCAGTACAATTATGGCATTTAGATTAGTCAAAGTAGTCGGCTGTCTATCTTGGCTACCACCAAATGTGTTTTCCCTGAAATTACCTGGAGATACTTACTTAGTTTTGAGTTCAAAAATCGTAAACTGCTTGAAGAAAATCTGCTAGAATCCAGTTGTCGATTGTTCCCAAACGAATGACATTTAGTAAGTGCAAATTTGGAATACCTTATTTCTGGCACATCGCTTGTTCTGCGATTTTTATATCAACTGACCAACAAAGTGTGCAATTGGAACATTTTTTAGAACTTTATGGCGGGTGTATTGCAGGTCATAAAATTACATCATCTGTAGAGGTAGAGAAGTCAATTGGCTGACAGGATTTGTTCCGTTTGGTTTTCTTCTTTTGAACTTAACTCAAGGGCATTGTCTATGCCAGTGAGTCAAAAATAAAAGGATGAGTTAATAAAGCCAGCTTTGGTGCCTCTGGCCGATAATACCTTTCTTACAGAATTGTCACAAAACAAGATTAAGATAAGTCGGCAAATGGGCCAATATTCAGTTGTTGTGTTATGACATCGTTATACTACAGTTTCTTTAAAAATCACAGTATAGAGGCTGCTAAAGAGCTTGAGACATACCTTAAAGCTTTCCGATCTAGCCAAATTTTTACACAAAATGTTGTGGTGAAAAAACTGATGGATGAGAGCTAAGGTTTGTGAAATTTTAAGTAAAACGTTCACACTAGGCAGGGCTTTGGGGGAGAGAGCTTAAATTTTCGTCATAAAAAAGTTAAAAAAAATTCTCAAAATTGTTTTAGTTTTATGATTTAGTTGTTAAAAAGAATGAACTAAGCGTTTAAAAATTCTTTCGGATTGATATTTTGTAAACAAATTTTTGGCAAATAATTATTTAAAAATATGGTCTTCGAATTCCAAGATTTTTTTTTTGTTGACTTTAATAATTTCATTACCATTAAATATTTAAAAAAATTAAGTTTTTTGTCGTTTAATGAGATTCACCTAAATCCCAGTTTAAAACACCGTTCGGAAATTGAGAATATTTTTAGAGTTAAGTACTTTCCAGAGGATTAATTTTGCATCGTTTCTAAAAACGAAGTTTTGATCTTCACATTTCAACTGATTCAGATTGCAGAGAACAGCCTCTAGTGTAGATCGGATGCTAAAGTCATACCGGGCTTGTTGTACGAGTGTTGTTTCAGCACTTCCGAAACAATTTCTTCGGTAATAATGAAAATGTGGATCGATAACAAAATTGGGTTAAACTAAGTTTACTGGAAAATATGTAATGCTTACGAGTCATTAGAATTATTTTCATAATTAAAAATTAATTACATAATTAAAAGAAAAATATTTTAGAACCGACATGTTATGAAAGCAATGAAACAAGGACTCGGGAAAAACCACATACATTTTTTCCTAGGTCTATGTTATATCAAAAATGTGATGCCTTAACATTTGTATTGTTTTTTTTTGTTGCTATTAAGAAGTGTTATGTCTTAGCGATTTATTAATCTTAATTCCACTTTTTTGATTTTCACATTAAGCCTCGTGCTTTAATACGAGTTACGTTTTTACACCCAAATGTATGTTCTTAAGGGATAGCTCCCTTACCCAGTCACATTGTCTCTTTTAACGCATTGTTGCCAGGCGATACAAAAGGTAGAGCAGAGTCCTATATCCGAAGAACTGAGGATGCCATGAAAACACCTTTTAAGCTAATGTTTTTTACCTTTTCATTACTACATATATTTGAGGAAAATTTCCAACGTTTTTTCTCTCATCATCTTGTTCACCGGCTGTTGTTCTGCTCTGCAGATAACAAACGAATGCTGGGTGTCATGTATTATAACTTTAGTCAACTCCACCCTAACTACCACGCAGAGGGAGGAAATGTTAACCCACATGTGGGGTACATTAAATAACAAATTTGTTGATGCTGCTGTTGTTGTTGTCATGGACCTGGGTATATTACGAAATACGTGTTTCACTCTGTGTACATTTTAAGAGGTGTTTATATGTGAAAGTAATTTATCTTTTCATTCCTCCAACCGGCTGTGTTGCCGCTGCCATTGCCGCTGCTGCTGATGCTACCATTATTGTGCAGGAGTTGTGCCAGAGGTTTGCCTAACGCTCTGCTTTTCTCTTGTTGGTCCTTCCCTTGGGGTTTGTTCTCTGGTTGCTTAGTTTATCGTTGTTTCTTGTTTTTTAATGAATTTTCAATTAATTTCGTTTTGAAAAATGAATTCAACAATGATTTGTGCAAAAACAACGTAGCAAACGGGTATGTTCAACAAAAACATCAACAAAGCAGCAAAGAGTGAGATTAAGTATTTCATTTCGCATAACTGAGAAAATAAATGTTGAATAGCACTTAAGAGTGTTTAATGTGATGTACTCGTATGCCCTAAAGTATGCAATAATTATGAAAAAGATTTGTTACCTAGAAGTATGCAACGAAATGTTACAGGTTAAGTTTCTAATGTATAAGATATATCTGAAACAGAAGAAAGTATTGCAAGCTGCGGGAAATGATGCCAGATTGTGCAGCTTATTTCCAAATTTTGAGTCATTTCAAGTAATACGGAATTCAAGTCGTTGGAAGGGAACGTAGAATTAGTATCTCACGGTCACTATGCGGTAGCACGTTGGCAGTCTTGATTTGTGATTCAACTCAATGTGATGGACTTTGCCAATCGTCGCTATTTATGCGCTGGCAATGAAAATACTAAGGAATGGGACCCTAAAATGTTAGTAACTTCCGCAAAGTCATATAGTAACATCATTACTTAAGAACAAGATTTGGAGACAGAGTTAGTTAGGCGGTGGCGATGAGTTCAAGATGATTATATCCTGGTTTGGATAAACCTAAGAATTTTTCACTATTGAAATCCTAGAGTCCAAATGAATATACTCCCGTTTGTCTATAATCTACCTAACGTATTTTTGTTTTTTTTCAAGTAACGGGTTATCCATTTTTCGGTATGATTTCGGCAAAATATTTATTTCATTATAATGCTTAGACCTCGACATTATGTACGAAATTATGAACGAAATAAAATGCCATTTAAATGGCCACCTCTGGATTGGTTGTAGCAGTGGATTCTTTTGAGGTAGTTCTCGACCACTTTTTCGCATACTTCTGGCGATATCTCGGCGATAACTTGGTGAAAGCTCGTTTTCGAGGATTATCCGCGTAAACACAGTATTTGACATAGCCGCACAAACAACTCTAAAATTGCATGATTTTGGTGGCCAATTGA
>JAHXMU010000107.1:1699299-1733669 GCA_019455685.1 Philornis downsi | reverse complement strand
ATGCAATGGTTTTTCCACAATTACTTATGGGTTCTTCGAGCCGCACATGCGACGATTTTGCTTGTTGACGTAACCATAGAGTGACAAATGAGCTTCATCGGTGAAGGAAATGTGGTTCGATCGAAAACTCATGTTTGAATTACCGCTTTTGTAGTAAGTTTTAACTCTTTTTATAAGTTCTTTGGTTATTAAAAGATCCATATTCGTAAATGGCAAACCTTTTACTGAATATATAACATTTCGGATGACAGAATTTAACAGATGACAACTTTGCCAGACCGGAAGTTTTGAAGAAACTAAATGGATAATCCTGCATAATGTATGAAAGATCGATTGGATCTTCGCAGACCTTACAACTTTCATTATAGCAGATTCTATAAACAGAATATAATAAACAAATCTACATGCAAGAATTTTTCGTCAAATATGAGGCTACCTTCGACAATCCAATACCTCATCAAATGTATGATACGCAATCTTTAGCAATAGAAAAAATTGTATTTTCTTCGCTGAAGATATAAACATAATTGGGCAAAAATTGCGTGATATCACTTTTACCTCCTATGGCTTTGAAAAGAACTGGTTTTAAATGTTGTGTAAAGATAAACAATTACAACTTTAGGGTGGAAAATAATTTCAATATTTCTCGGTTCTCTGATTAAAAACACATAACGTAACGATGTAGAATTTTGGGAGAAAAGTATTGCTTACTTATGGGTGCCATTGAGCATTAAGTAGGTGATTTAAGGACAAAGCACTCTCTCGGCTAAAAAGTAACCAAATTTACCAGACACTTGTCCTGATACAAATGGTACGAACTGTTGTTAAGTATTCGAGAGGAAAATACATCTAACAAGATTTGAAATTAACGTATGAAATATGAGCTCCTTGTTCCCTATAGCGCCAATATCGATGTCAAGCGTACCAAAATTTAGCAGCTCTGTTGGTTGCATCTTCATATATACGTGAATAAAAATACTTCAAGATAAAAATCTTTGAAAATGAACGCGACATTATTCAGGCTTGGTGTAAATAATGGAAGAAACAGCGCTTTGAGTTTTTTACTCGCAATATTTCTTATCAAATGGATAGGTTTTACATGAGTCTCGCTGTGAAAGCCTTACCCATGGTGTGCCATCACACAGGTGCTGTCTTCCATCATTTTTTTCTTGGTTGTATGTTCTTTCTTTCTCCTGGCCACAACAAGCGCCCCTTTTGGGTATTCAAACTAATCCCGAAGGATTAGCCAAACTATCAGAGATTGGAAGTAGGTCCCTTGGAAAAGTTTCCTCAGGTCCCACTCCCTCACTCCGAGGAGAGAATATCAACACAGCTAAGCACACCATGCTCCAATCATAGTTCATTAACCAGATCTCTCTGGTCATACAATTATATTAACGGAAAAGATAAATCTTCTGATACTTCCCGACGACTTCTCTATAACCGCACTTGATATTTCTTATTGTAGTAATTGGTTTAGCAATGTTCTGGTGTTGCTTAGTTTGACAGTGTATATGAATCAAGTTATTACAATAGGATCTCTTGACCAGCCGTGGGACAATGGCAAGAAATCGCTACTGTCGTGCTTTGGAAGTAAGATATAACAAAAATTGAGGGACGTCTGAAGAACACTGTGACAAGTCTAGTAAAAACCTCTCAAATTGACGTTCAGAACCGTCGTTAAACTCTAGGTCTAGTTGAGTGAGTGTAAAAATAACATGCATGTAAGCTCGCTCGCATGAGATTCAAGGGAATTTGTTTTTTATACGTTACACGCCTTAACGTACATTCATTCGTCGGTTAGTTAAAACGATATTGTGGCCTCAGCCGAAGATGTTTGGCCAATATCTGAAACGTTTTTCTTCTGTTTCGCAAATAATGAAATAATGTCCGCTTTAGTGGAAGTTAAAAAATTCCGTGACACAATACAGAAAGTAATGCGATATTACGCTGTGTCGTCCTCTAAGGACGACTGATTAATTCGCGAATAGTATACCATACTTGATGTTTTTTTGTTTCATAGGGAAATTAAATTTCCGAACAGTTCTCTAAATTCAATTACCCTTGAAATATGCCATACTTAGGTAAACTGGTAGACGGTTTTTGTACCACAAAGAAAATGTGAGTATCCGATATATCTGTGGTCACAACCCATAACAGCCTAAGTCTGTTTTTCAATATTTTCAGTACAGGAGTTTAAACTTTTGAATCTTCACTGAAAATCAGGAGAAGGTGTTTTTTGGAAAACTTTGCTACAGATTCCAAGGAAACGAATTTCATTACTTAGTTGTTAACAAAAAATAGTTGTTTATTCTCGCAGTCAAAAGATATTATCGTAAAAGACACTTAGGCTCTTATGAATTGTTGAACGAAAGAAAGTCAAAAAGTTCAAGTTGACTTAGGCTATTATTTCAGATTAAATAAAAACTTTAGGTGCGATTCAATCTCTCATGTTGAGTTAGGTTGTTATTCCTATATAAGAATTCATAAAGTTTAAACTTAAGTTGATTTAGGAAATGATGAAAAAATAATGTTTATATTTGGTGTAATCCTAAATTGACTTAGGCAGTTATGCCAAAAGAGTCATTTAGAAAAATAACTTAAGCTATTAGGTTTTTTAGGATTAATTGCCTTCCTAGAAGAGATACAAACATGAGAAATTTAGAGCAAATAAATTTAGATACGTTGAATACGATGGTGCTAATAACTCAATTGTGTCCTAACTCGAGTTAGGCTGTTACGGGTTGTGACCACAGATATTAAACACATACAATACATTTCAAGTCACCTTTAACAATGCAGTTAAAGTAAGTTAACTTTTTCCTATCATAAATTGCTATTTCTTGAAAGACATTTTAAATTTCTATGGCAAAGAAAGTTCTCAACTCAATGAGCATATAAATGAATACATCATAATAAACACATACCTGTATCAGGATAACACATGATTTAATGCGGTGTATTCGTACATGTAATTGTATGCTTTACAAGCACTTGTAACCTTTCGCCTATTTATATGTCTCTCAGCGTCTGACTCTCCCTCTGTTCCGCTCTTTGCCTCTTTGTCGATAAGTGTCCCCATAGAAATGGACTTTATTTGTGGGCTGTATAGTTGTATGGGTGTTAACAACCTGACAACACAGAATGTGGCAAATAATAATGTTAAGGTTACATCAAACATGTAAAAGGGGCTACACGCACACTTGCCCTCAAAAACTTTCGCACACAGTTGTACGAGTACACATTGTGGCGCCTTCCTTAAGCCTGGGGCTGTAGAATTGTTTGTTGGCTTAATATATGTAAAATGTAAAGGTAACAACAACAACAGGATGTTGTATAGAGGTATGCGTAACGAAGAAGGGGGAAAAAGGATTCAAAAGGCCAAAAATTATAATGGCAACAATAACCCGATCTACAACAATACAGCCAAATAGTGGCAGGGGTGGTAAACACAGAACGTATCACATGTTCAGTGTAGCAACTACAGGTAACTAATTGCTCAAACCTGTAACCCTTAGAGAGGCAAACCCAGCTCTAGCACGCACATAAACGTATACACAGTTATAAAATGCCTCACATGCTGATTCCTTTGCAAACCAATGGCTGTTCTTTCTCATCTCGGATACCGACTACGTGCGTTTCTCTGGGCAGACAGATCTCCGTTTACATGAACTTGAAACTTTAGTCTTTGGCATATTTTTGGCAATTTGCATTTGTTGTGGCATTTGTCAGTTGATTGTGGCTTTAAGGTAATTTTTCAAAACTGAAACAAACCACCTTCCAAACTGGTTGTCTACGTATAAATATGTTTGCTAAAGGATACACGATGATGGTCAACTCATTGCAAGAGTACGAACATTGAACAAATTTCAATCATTTTTCTTAAACTATTGATATTTGTTTTGTAATTTTATCATTACAATATTTAAATGATGTTATTGTTAGGCGATTTAAAGTATAAATTGGGGAAGCTTAAGGAGGAAAATAGAGAATGGTTACTATTCAGCAGGGGTATTTCTTTGGTAACAATTCTTAAACAAACTAGAGAACGAGTGTTTCTTTGGAAATGCTTCTGACGAAATCTAATTTATTTGCTATTTTCTTTTGGTTGTTGTTTGCCATTTGTAAATGGAAAGTAAGGCATTTTAATGATGTTTATTTAATGCATCAGGGCAGGGTTTAAATATATTATTTGTAGGAGCTTCAAACAATTTAGGTAGCAATTTAATAGGAGATGGTGTAATAACTATATGGATGGAAATAATGTTTTTTTGTTGAAATTTTCAGTTGATGTAAAAGACCCCTTTTCTCACCCATTTTAAAATTTCAAGTTGAATGCGCCCTACAAAATAATTCGGCTTACTTATTCATTCTTTGCTGCTTCAGACGGGGAAATAAAAAAAGACTGTTCAGATTTTATTTGAAAAAAAATTCTTTTGAAGCAACAAGTCTATGTTTGAGCCAGTATACAATTTTTTTGTGCTACAATTGCGTTTAAACATTTATCTAACATTTTCCAGCCATCCTCGCTTAATTAAACGCTTCAAAAATACACATTACTTTTCATGTAATCAATTTACATACCTTTTCGACTGATGTTAACCGAAGTTTCTTTTCGATTGCTGCTAATATAAATACACTTCGCACTAATTTAACTTTCATCTACAATGAATATTTGTGGTTTGCCTTCATAACAAGAAGGAAAACAAATTCGACAAAATGAATAAATAAAAAATGACTACTCCAGGTTTTTACTTTATTGCCACAAGGGAACTAATTAAAAGTTTCCAATGAAAATATGCAACGAATAGATCTGGTCTCATTTTAAGGCAAAACTGTGATTGTAAATATTTTCGGTGGCAGGAGGGGAACAGTAATGATGGAGACCTTTAAAATTCCAATAAATTGTGAAATTATCTGTAAATATTAAAAACAAACGAAAAACAAAAACGACAGATGGAGAAGAGTGACAGGAAACAGGAATTTTGTCGGCACTTTTAAGTTAACCATATGAATTGAAACGGAGTACAAAGTTTCACTAATTAAGGAAATTTTGTTAATAAAGAAGATATTGATTGATTCACAGGAAAGAAACTCAACGACAAGATATAAGTGAGGAATAAAACTTTGTGTTTTTTGTCTGAAAGTTCAATTAAAATTTTATTATTTTCTGATTTTTCATATGTTCATATGTAAGAGGGATTGAAAAGTTGTTAGATAATAAGAGGTGGAACATATTTAATAAGTAAATCGATTTTTTTGATTAATTGAATTTTTCAATGATTCAAGCGAACAATTTGTTTTATAGATCGTCAGCCTCTTGTTACAAATTCATTTTGTTGCACCCATTTCTTTGAGTTTGGGAATAGGAAATGGCATTGAATGGTAATGAACTGCCAATGCTAGCGTTTATATTGGACGAGGAGTCAATTAGAGTTCAGTGGCCGTTTAGTGCTAGTTAGAGGGATTAAAAAGTTGTTAGATAATAAGAGGTGGAACGTTATGTTTGGTAGGAAAATCGATTCTTTTGATTAATTGCATTTTTCAATGATTTTTTTTTTTTTAAATCAATCGAACAATTTGTTTTATAGATCGTCAGCCTCTTGGTATAAATTTATTTTGTAGCACTCATTTTTTTGAGTTTGGAAGTAAGAAATGGTATTGAATGATAACGAGCTAATGCTAGTGTTTAATTGGACGAGGAGGCAATTAGATTTCTGTGGCCGTTTAGTGTTGGTCTTATTAAAGCGTATATATTGATGGAAACTCATGCACATCTTCAGCAAAGGGAATACATTTATTTTAAAGTTGCAGGAAAACGATAACATATTTGTGCATAGTAATCATCACTTAAAAAACTTCGAACAAATGCCGCATCAGTTTGCTAATATCTTTTCCAAGCTGAATTTTTTGCATTAAACTAAAATTATTTTGTCACGCGCAGCATCTATAGCAACATCTGGTATATCAATTCTATTTGGTCGCCCTGAATAAGCTGCATTGTAAAGGGTGTCAAAACAACGACGCAAGATTTAAATTTGGTGCCATTCGAAGTGTCATTGTTTGACATTTGAACAATTGTTATGGTTTGCTAGTAAAAGGTACGAAGTTAGTAAAAATGGAGCGCTACACGAATGAACAACGCATTCTCATTGTGAAATCGTTTTACCAAAATGGTGAAAGTTTTGCTTCTACAGTTCGCAAATTGCGATCAATCTGGGGTCACAATAATGCTCCAAAAGAGTCAACTGTAAAGAGTTTAATAGATAAATTTCCCAAAATTGGGTTTGTTAGTGATGTAAAGACAACAACGCGTCTTCAACCAGGTCGATAGACAGAAAATGTCGCAGCTGTACGTGATGATGTTGCTCAAACTCCCTCCGCCTCAATTCGACACCGAGCTCAGCAAATTGGTGTCTCCAAATCCACTATGCAGCGAATTATGACGAAAGATTTGCATCTTCATGCATACAAATTTCATTTGACTCAGGAACTGAAGCCAGCTGATCATGGACAGCGAAGGGAGTTCGTTAATTGGGTATTGGAGAGACAACATGAAAATGCTGATTTTGCCGATGAAATCATCTTCAGTGACGAGGTCCATTTCCATCTTGATGGCTTCCTCAATAGGCAAAATTGTCGCATCTGGGATGAGCAAAATCCTCGAGTGATTCACGAGAAGCAAATGCATCTTCAACGTATCACTGTGTGGTGTGGATTTTAAGCTTGAGGAATCATTGGACCTTTTTTAAAGATAATCAGGCATGTCAAGCGCAAACAGTCAATGGTGTTCGGTATCGTGAAATGATAACCAGCTTTTTCGTGCCTAGAATTGAAGAAATGAATGTGGAGGGCATGTGGTTTCAACAAGACGGCGCCACATGTCATACAGCCAGAAAAACAATTCAAATGCTGCATCAGTCATTTCCCGGTCGTGTTATTGCGCGTTTTGGTGACCAGAATTGGCCGCCTAGATCGTGCAATTTAACACCATCAGACTTTTTTCTTCAGGGTTTTTTGAAGTCGATGGTTTGCGTGAATAAGTCGACGGCGACTCAAGTCTTAAAAGGGGAAATTGGACGCTGCACTAATGAAATACCGCAGCATTTATGAAAGCATTCATTGAAAATTTCATTAAAAGATCGCATGTGTGCCAGCAAAGTCGCGGCGGCCATCTGCCCGATGTGTTCTTCCATACATAACCTCATTCTGTCCACTTTACGATATAATAAAGTTTCACGATTTTTTTTAAATATCTGTGTTTTATTTAACATTTAAATCTAGCGTTCTTGTTGGGACACCCTTTATAATATATGACAACTATGTTTAAATGCACTTCCCCAACTATGCATTATTCCAGTGGAAAACCTATATGTCTTATAAAAGTTACTTATCTCGTCTTGATTTAGGCTTTGAACTTTGCATATCTTTTTAATTTTTACATTTACAGACAGCAAAATGATTACTCCGTTTTGTCTCTAAGCGTCCTCTCGAATTTTCTAAGACGGTTGCCAACTGATCTTTACGTGGTACAGTTCACGCCACTAGAATAGGTTCAAGCATTTTGACGGAAATAACTGCAAAGTGCTGCAACAATAAGCGGTGGAGAGAGCTGTGCCATTATTTTTATGTTGAAACGTTTTTAAGAATAGAGCAGAAAAAATGAGTGGAAAATATTTACCGGACCACTGTGGAGACTACTTTTGTTTGCCTCGTCAAAAATGCATACATTAAATATGCGCCACCAGAATAGGTTCAAATAAAACAGTAGTAATGTTTAATATAAAAATATATATTGTTTTTTAATATTTAATTGTATTTTAACAGTGTTTAGCTACAATTAATAACTTGTATCCCCGCCTTTGCTTAAAATTACTTCATAAATGCGTTCAGGCATAGATTTGTACAGGGATGTGATATATTCTAAGTTAATCTCATTCCAAGTCTCTTTTATCGCTAAAATTAAAGTGGCTTTATCATCAAATTGCCAATCGGACTTGTACATTTTTCTTACAAGACGTGCTCGATGATGTTAAGGTCTGGCGAGTATGCCGGCCACTCCAAGACATTGACGTTTTGCTCGCTTATCCATGATTTTACAACCATTGCATTGTAGCTAGGAGCATTATCTTGTTGGAACGTCCATTTTAAGGGTCCAAAAATGTTGAAAAATCCGGAAAAGACCTTTGAAGTACCCCTTTGTAGCATTTAGCATTCATTTTTGTCGTTAAAAATTGCAAATCGACTTGGCCATAGTAGGAGATCGCTCCTCACACCAGTAATCCTCGTTCGTAGCTGTGCCGACGGTCCAAATGTAATTGTTCTTCTCTTAGATCATGCAAAATAAAAGTTATATCCACCTAGACCATACAGATTAAACTTGTTCTCATCGGAAAATGCGACCGAATGCCACTCCTTGTTCCAAGTCATGTGTTGCTTAGCAAAGTTTAACCGTTTTTCTGTCCGATCGGGAATTTAATGAAGGGTTTTTTCTGCAATTTTTTTCGTTTTAAGTACTCGGCTCCTTTAATTACTCGCCTCACTGTAGAAAGACTAGCAGCCACACCCGTTTTAGCCTTAATTTTTGGTACAGAATCAGCAGAGTTGGAGGCAGCCCAGAGGGTGGCCCTACGATCTGCCGGCGATGTGGCGGCATGGGTACATTCCTTCATATTCATTCCATAGCTCTCCTTATCTCTTAAAAATTTGGCTACTACATTTTGGCTTCGTTCCACCTTTTTAGCAATTTAACGAGTTGTAAGCTTTTCATTGTGTAGCACTAGAATCTTCGTTTTTTCTTCCAAACTAAGAACTTTACCGCGACCCATAATCGTTTAATCAAATTAACTTAGGCGTACAGGCTGATAATGTTTACTTTTCCGACAAGCTTGAGCCTCTTGAGCCTATTCTGGTGGCGTATTTTTATGTATATTTTTTTTTTTTTTTGCTGATAAAAAACAATAGTAGACGCCTCAAAATGGGAAATATTTTGCATTAATTTTTGGAACTCTATTCTTTGCAGTGATTGATTTCAAAATAAAACTAATGTCACAGCCTCCTTCTCCCGTTGTTGTTTGTGTACTTCACAGTTATTTCTATCAAAATGCTTGAACCTATTTTAGTGGCGCGGACTGTATTTGCAGGTTAAAGACACATTACCATCTGTCTTTTTTAAACAGCAGCTAATTCAATAGGCTGCTGAATGAAGTATTTACTAGACTTATCGATTATTAGATTACTCAGAATGTTCGTTAGACACAACAAGATGACCGCCACACAGAGAAAGATTTGAGTGTTGTTCTATGATCATATTGCAACATTGCAAGTCTATCATCGTGCTAGGAACCGTCATATTTTAGCTTAATATATAATATGATGCATAATTATTGGTACTTGTCCAAGTAAATGAACTAAAGTACGGAGCTTTTCGAAGAAAAATTTCAGAATTATAGAATACTCGTACATAGCCCTCGAACACACCCCTTATTTTTTGAGCACACCCCGTACAAAGGTTAATAATCGTAAAGTTTCGGGAGAGTTTTGCTGTCATATAAGTTTTGGACAGTGCTAACATCAAGCATCGAGTCAGGCGCATCAAAATACAACGATTGTGAATGGACAAAATACATGAAAGTGCATTAGAACAAAAAGCCTTGAACAAGGAACTTGATGAAAGGCATAGAGGAAACATGATTAAAACTTCTGTGGATAGAATAAATTCTCAAATTCCTATCAATGTGGAATTCTATACAGTGAGAATCGTACATTTTTATGGGTTCTTCAGAAATTAATCCCGAAATTTAAAACATAACCATTCATGGCTTCAACAAATTCTGATAAATGATATACGTTGATTGTAATTTTTCTAAAAATAGTGCACGATGATTTGTGCGGTAGACCGGGTGGCAACTACTATGCAGTATCAAATGATGCATCGTATGTGGATATGGTTTGTGGGAAGGAGATAGACTTTCATTTGCCGCTTTTTTAAATTATAAATACAAACGTCATTTTATAATTTTTAGTTATTTCTTTGAAATGTGCTTAATAGTCTTAATAAAAATATAGCCAAATAAATGAGTTTTAACGGGTTATTCATTTTGCGGTTTTAAAACCGCCATTCTGGCAAGGCTGTCAGGTGGTATTTATTTAGTGAAAGGTGTGCCATTTAGGAATATGGATCATTTAATTACCGAAGAACGCGTAAATATAGTTTAAACTTACTGCAAAAGTAGTAATTCAAACCTAGGCACTTTTCATGCATTATGGATATCAATCATAATCAACCTATTGCCGAAAATATTGCCTCTGTTTGGGAAAGTGTAACAGATAATCAAAATTTGTCGATTCCACGTCGTTCTCAGCGATTGGGCCTGTTTTGCAACTCATTATGGCGTATTTTGCATTCAAATTTTCATCTCCATCCATATACCTATAGAGTTAAATTTGCACAACAATCAAAGCCGGCTGACCATTCACAACGCCATATCTATGGCTGATTCGGTGCGCCAGCAACAGGCTTTCAGTGCTGATTTTTCGAACAAAATTTTCTTCAGAGATGAATTTCCTTTCCCACTCGGTGGTTATCTCAACAAGCAAAATTTTCTCATATGGGGCTCGCAGAACCCAGAAGTGATTGTGGAAACACCATTGCATCTGGAAAAAGTGACTGTTTGATGCGCATCATGGTCTGGAGGTATCACTGGGCCGTATTTTTTCGAAAATGACACTGATGTATGATAACCGACTTTTTTTGACTTGCTGTTGAAGACTGCAACACACAAGCTGTAACGACCATCGCTATATCATTCAAACTCCTCTTAGCCTTTTCTCCCTTAATTTCCGGTTGAGCTCAGTGTTTGAGGAGTGTTCTTGCCGAAAGAGTTAGAACATTATATAAAGTATTAAGCTTCTAGGTAACTTTAGTATATACTCGTATATGAATGATAATCACATAAGAAAAACATTATTAAATTCGTTTCGAGGCATTATTTTTATTCTAAAGAAAGTTTAAAGAAGCGAGAAGTAATTAAGATGGTTTGTAACTTCTCATTGGAGTCATGATCGCCCACCCTGCCTGGCCGACTCTATGTGATGTTGTCAGCCCACGTTTAGAATAACAAATTAGACCTTCATTTTCGTGTACAAATACTTAACTTATTATTGAATTGGAACTGCGTTTTGGTATGCAAATAATAGCAAAGTTAAAAAAACGAGGCAAGTTTAAGAAACTAAAGAGTCGGTTATCAAATATTGGCAAAAGTATGAATTGAAATGTACAAAAATAAAACAAATTCATTATAGATAGTACATAGAGAAACGAAATAAGACGAGAGATATTTGTCTCGATAATTAAGATAATTTTCCATAAAATTTTCAAACGTTGATGAAGACCAAACAAATTTTCGTATAAAGAAAAATTTTGAGAACTGCTTGACATGTACATTTCAAATTAAATTTATTGTAATTAATTTACGTTGATGCATATATTTTAAATCATCTACTTACGTTTATTCCCGTTTTCAAGCGCTTGAATTACCGTGGAATGTGTCATAAAGTTGAAGTTTATAACGATGTCCTAAAAATAGTAATGGGTTGCAGTCATTATTTGATCGTGGGTAAAGTTTTCCATTTAGAATATTAATCTATGTGAATGCTTGCATTCGTTCATAATTTTGATTCAGAATTTTGGTTTTTCCAATAATAAATTTTAGTCGTCTCCAAGCAAGATTCCTGGTTTGCAGAAAAAAAACGGGTTTGCAGACTGGTCTTACATCATCTTTAATTCGTTTTAAATACTAACACAATCAATGTATTTTTGGGCCTCCATGATTTTTTATGAAACGCCACCGAAAATTTGAATACAGCCGCGGAATATAAATGCCGCGACCACTTTTTTGCTGACTCCGTTCTGCTAACTGTTAAACAAAGACAAATTTCTTATTTAACCCGCTCACAGTTTCAAATGGATTATCCTTACCAACAATGTCAATGTCCTTTAATAAAAAAAAAACGTTTAAAGCTGTATTTCATTAGCATTTTAATGCCGAAAAGCGAAGACCAGCTAAAATTTTCAATCCGTTTGAAATAATTGCCATAAAATTTCCGAACGTTGCTGAACAACCAAACAAATTTTCATATAATAAAAAATTTTGAGAACTGCTTAACATGTACAAAGCAAATGTTACTATATGTACATTTCAAATTCAATATATTGTACAGTTTTTTTCGCCACCAGTAACATCTGAGACATCTTGCTATCATTGGCAATAAGGTATCACAGCTTACAGAGCGACATACAACACGACTGATTTTGACTTTATGGCATGAGAATTTTCCAGAAAGCATAATTTCACTTTTTGGCGACATCAATTGGCTACCAAGATTATGCGATTGGACGTGGTTAGATCTTTTCCTGTGGGGCTACGTCAAAAGCCGTGTTTACGTGGATAATACCCAAACGTCAACTTATCACCGAGATACCGCCCAAAATGTGCGAAAAACTGGTCGGAAACTATCTCAAAAGGATCCATTGCTGCAACCAATCCAGAGGCGGTCACGTAAATGACACTATTTCATTCAAGCATTATAATGAAACAAGAGTTTAATCGAATTCATAGCTTTATGTGTGTTTTGTTTAACTTTACTTGTGAATACGAAAAATCTATAACCCTCACGATACTCTTCAGGAATAATTAGGGTTCCCGGACTTGTTCCTATTTGGTTTCAATTTGGCAGTAAAAATTAGTTTTAAGTGAAATCTTATCTCAAAAACGATTACGTGTCAACAATTTTATAACTATCGTTAATTTTGGGCACTTTTTTGTGAACTTTTTTGCTAAACTTTGTATTAAATATTATTGAATCGGGAAAAATAGTCAATCAGAAGTAGTTGAAATCATCCAAAAGCACAATTTTTAAATATGACATATGTTGGTTCCAACCGGCATAGACTTACTTTCAAAATTTAAAAAAGATCGAAATCTGTATTTGTCATTTTTATCGTATTTATTTCCGAAGCAGTGATGCTTATTACTTTGGTTTAGGGTTTGGTTTAGGGTATTTTCTGTAAGTCTTATTATTGACTTTTGGAAAAGCTAAAATTGATTTGAGTACTTTAATATTCACACAGTTTACAAACCTTTAAAACAGTCTTGTATCCAAAATTGTTAACTTTAATTTTACACCGTGTGATAACAGAGAGAATTGTCCCAACAAGAACTCAAGATTTAAATTTAGCGCCATTCGAAGTGTCATTGTTTGACATTTGAACAGTTGCTATTGTTTGCTAGTAGAATGTACGAGGTTAGTACAAATGAAGCGCTACACGAATGAACAACGCATTCTCATTCTGAAATTGTTTTACCAAAATGGTGAAAGTTTTGTGTCTACAGTTTGCAAATTGCGATCAACTTGGGGTCACAATAATGCTCCAGAGGAGTCAAATGCAAATAGATTAATCGATAAATTTGCCAAAACTGGGTCTGTTAGTGGTGTAAAGGCAACAACGCGCCTTTGACCAGGTCGATAGACCGAAAATGTCGCAGATGTACGTGATGATGTCGCTCAAACTACATCAATTCGACACCGAGCTCAGCAAAATGGTGTCTCCAAATCCACTATGCAGCGAATTTTGACGAAAGATTTGCGTCTCCATGCATACAAAGTTCAATTGACTCAGGACCTGAAGCCAGCTGACCATGAACAGCGAAGGGAGTTCGTTAATTAGGTGTTGGAGAGACAACATGAAAATGCTGATTTTGTCGATAAAATCATCTTCAGTGACGAGGCCCATTTCCATTTTGATGGCTTCGTCAATAGGCGGAATTATCGCATTTGGGGCGAGGAAAATCCTCGAGTGATTCACGAGAAGCAAATGCATCCTCAACGTGTCACAGTGTCGTGTGAATTTGGGCTGGAGGAATCATTGGACCTTTTTTCTGTGAAAATCAGGCATGTCAAGCGCAAAGAGTCAATGGTGTTCGGTATCGTGAAATGATAACCAGCTTTTTCGTGCCTAGAATTGAAGAAATGAATGTGAAGGGCTTGTGGTTTCAACAAGACGGCGCCACATGTCATACAGCCAGAGAAACAATTCAATTGCTGCATCAGTCATTTAAATCTTGCGTTCTTGTTGGGACACACTTTATATGCAATGACTGGGTTATTTGTTAGAAATCTTCTATACATCTTATACCTCTACGATGCGTAATTGAGATACCTTTTGTTTCTGTATGAGACATTGGAATGACTTACGCATCATATCTATATATATATAAATCAATTGCTGTGCGTTAGTCTCGCTAAAGCTCGAGAACGGTTTAACCGATTTGGCTCATTTTGGTCTTAAATTATTGATAAAGTATTCCGGAAGGTTTAAAAGGTTTTATTTGAAGTGATAGATGGCGTTGGAGATGAGATTTTTGCAATTAATGTTTTTTACCACATTAACATTTTGAAGGCAAAACAACATTTGCCGGGTCAGCTAGTATCAAATATTTAACAGTCTCTTCTTAAAATTGTGCCGCGTACACGGAAAACGTTTACTCTAAAGTTTTCACAGTAATGGGATGAGTGACAGATTGATATATAAATATGCATCGAAATCAATGTCTCTCCACTTTTAGCTCATTTACCTTTCCTACTACATTCACATATTTTCTTTTTCTAGAATCCTTCAAAAAGCCCATCGCAAGCGTCACATCAATATCAATTGCATGGACCCGATGGGTCGCCGGGCCCTTACATTGGCCATTGATAATGAGAATCTCGAAATGGTGGAACTTTTGGTGATTATGGGCGTTGACACCAAGGATGCCTTATTGCATGCCATTAATGCCGAGTTCGTGGAAGCCGTCGAGCTGTTGCTGGAACATGAAGAATTGATATACAAAGAAGGAAGTCTCTATGTAAGTGGTGGGTTTTAATATCACACAAAATGCTTTAATTTATGGCTAAATAACAATTTGCGTATAAATGTTGCTATGACAAATTTTTATTATCTTTAAAGCGGAAGTTAATTTTGTGCTTAAGTTTTTTTTTGCCGACTTATGCGATTAAGGATATTGTATTGAAATTGTTCCATTTTTTCCGCCTCTTGTGCCTTTAATCTTTAATTTAACATCAGTCATTAGACACGTTTTGCCTGATGTCTAATGCAAAAGGGAAGATATGACATCCTTTTTGTTGCCTCCAAGTAGACCACATTTGCCTGGTGGGATTGGTGGGAGGGAGGCTGGGGGAGTTTGTGGCTTAGTAATAAATTTTTAACTTCCCGTTCGCCTTAGGGACATGTGAAAAGGTAAAGAAAATTTTGTTACTCGGTGGTGCTTTGGTGGCGTTTTGACTTGTATAATAATCATCATTATTCTCTTGTACGACTCTGTGCGTATGTTTGTGTTGTTGTTATAAGTAGCAAATTGTTTGATTATAAAAAAAAAATTCAATTTAATTTTTTTTTCTCAGCAGCGGTATTTTATGAACTTTTCTCTTGATGTGTTCATAAAAAATTATGCCAGAGTTATTAAAGTATCGTTTGCCATTCAATTTTTTTTTGGTTGTCATCGTTGTTGTTGGCTTTTGCAGATTGACATTAGGAATTGCTGATTAAACGCAGGATGTCAAAGTTAGAAGTATACGTGGAATAAAGTTAAATTGACTACTGAAGTGTGCTACAAAGGATGATGTGGAATTTCATAAAGACGAGAAGCATTAACTTTTAAAGACAATTGAATATGGATGAGATACTGACTTTAGTCAATGAATTCTTTGCTACTCTATTCTACCCTAATTTATTTTGTACTGCCTGGGGAGTCCGATTGTCTATTTCTGCCGTTCTAACTTCAACAAGAGAGACGTTATTTCGGTTGAGCTGCTAATAATTAAAATTTCGGGCAATACAACTTACTTTATTGGCACTGCAAATCTTTATTCTAAATGATGACTCTGCTTTCATTCTTTCTCAATAATGAGTTTTGCCTGAAAATTTGATTTTCGCAAGAGGCCGCAAGAGGAAAGTGCATCTTCCATTAGACCTTTTCAGCTTGAGGGTTCGAATCTAGTCGGATTTAATTTTTAACCAATTTATTGCCTGTTTGAATTTGAAAGCATATATTTTCGTTACGTTCGATAAATTCACGATTTTAGTTTCTGTCATTTAGCTCCATGCTGCGCGACAACGATCTAAGGTTAATTCATGAGTTTTTCAGCTTCAGTAAATTTTTAATTAATTAACTTTATTTGTATTCTCGGCTTTAACTTAGCTGGAGTCTAAAGCCACTAATTTTGTGGTAACTGTTTGGTCTCCTTAAAGTAGCATTTCTTAAAATATTATACTACCGTTTATATTAATTTTGGTGATTCCAGCATAAGCTGGTGCCCTCGTTCTTTCATGATTTATCCTTTAAAGAATTTTACTATTAGTTTTCATTCCTAGCCTAAGACAATAGGAAAATATAAATTTATTTTAAATTTACTGATTCACGATTCTGCTTTTATTTTTTGTGATAGTGTCTATTTTCGACCTCTTTTGTATTGTTTTGCCCTTTTAAAACTACTTCGAAAAATGCAGAGTAAACAAACGCAGCATCATGATTTAGCCTGAGCATTTTGTTATGATCAATGGTACTACATTTGTCCCTCTTCTACCATTATTTTCAATTTCTCATATTTACAAGTAATAAATTAGAAGTTAATTAATTAATATAGAAAGATCGAAATAGTTTTTATTACATCTTAAACAGATAACATAAAATTAATAAAAAAACAAAAAAAAATTACAACAAATAATGGCCACAAGACGGATATTACGAGTGTTCGATTAGCCCTAATTTATATTTTGCTTTATGAATTGTAAAAAAAGTCGAAATAATTTCGTCCAACATATTAAAATTTTAACATGGATTTACAAGTTGATAGCTCACATTACCGACTATTTCGAATTACTCAAAGAATCACTTTTTTTGAAACCTCTATTGTCGGTTAATCCATTAGTGGCTAACCGTTCCCTCATATTAAATCATAGTAAATAAAATTTGTGGTCAAAACATAATAAATAAATAAGTATAGGTAAAATTGCTTCATGGTGTCTGTCCATGAGCAGAAGCATTTCATGCCGTAACCACAAAGCCCACTTTGGTTAATAAAAATTAACCTCTTTTGTAGCATTATACGCGTATGTTTTCCAATTTATATTCAGCCTAAGAAGCGCTAAGAGACGCCTGGTTATTATTCATTATTAATAACATTCTTCAAACTACTTAGAAGCCAAATTGTAACTCGCTAGCATATTAATTTGTGTTAATTTTTATTAAAGATTGCAATGAAATGTCGCCGTTCTCTATTCATAATAAATGTTGTTGGCAGAAAACAATCGCAGGCATACGCAAGTTGAATGTAGCTTTTGTTAATGATGGTGCCAGTCGAGTTAACTGCAGCCATCCTCATAATCACCTCCATAGTTATGTTGAACAAATTGCACGATAGGCTGTCGCCTCATTTAAATCTTTGTTTGATTTAAAATTGTTCATTAAGATTTTTGTCCATCCTTATGAAAGGCTTCGTGTTACTCAGTGTATCGGAAATGCAAAGGCGGTTCCAAAACCAGCCCACCTATCAAAGGAGACACAAACAAGTTGGATTTTTTTTTTTACTTTTCAACATAATATCCTTTTAGCTCAATATACTTTTTACAGCGATTTTCAATAGCTTCTATAGCCTGTTTATAGTAAGGAATATCAAAATCCTTAAATTACCCATCAAACGCAGACTCCACCTCTTCATTGTTGGCAAATCTTTTAACACCGAGCCATTTATCAAGTTTGGAGACAGAAAATAGACCGAGGGAGCTAAATCTGGTAAATAAGGTGCGTAATGAAGCAATTCGAACTTTAATTAATTAATTTTGGCCATCGCAAAATTAGAAGAAACAATACTTTCTTTTTCGCCAAAAGGGGGTTTTCTTACAATTTCATCACCTTAACGCTGCAATAAATTAGTATAATATTTGTTATGGATGTTTTTCTTTCTGGAAATATTCAATAAATCAATAAAAAATAATACCATGCGCGTTTCAAGAAACACACGCCATGACCTTGTCGCAGATAAAACAATTTTCGTATTCTTTGGACGCGATTTTCCCATTCCAGTTCACTGCTTTGACTGTTCCTTTGTCACAGGTGTGATGTGGTGGACCCTTGTCTCACTTATGGTAATAAATTGATGCAAAAGTTCGGCTTTATTGGGATGAAATATCGCCATCTGGACGCCACTGTTTTTGGTCTATTGAAAGCAAACGCGGCACACATCTTGCGCACAGCTTTGTCATATTCAAATTAACTATCAATATACGATGTACAGCACTTTTTGAAATACCTATCATTTCAGCTATCTCACGCACCTTCATCCAATACCATTTTGTGGATTTTCTTAACGGTGTCTTTCGTGGATACCTTAATTGGTCGAGTAATACGATGTTCATCTTACCAGCTTGTTCGCCCTTGTTTAAACTCTGCTATCGAATATTTTACAGTCGTGAATGAAGTATCAGGAAATATTGAACTACATAACGATGACCAATTTATTCCATGTTTACAAGTTCACTGAGATCATTTAATTTTGATGGCTCAAATAAAAATACTAACAACATGGTGCCTTGAAACTTAAAAACTATGTTTTACAAGGTTGCCACTTATCACTAAATTAGTCTTCCTTCAAACTACTCGCATTATCTGGACGTCTGTTCGGCTATTTTTAGGATCACCCTGCCACTTCTTGTAATTTTTTTTTTTACATCGGACTGTCAAGCGAAGCTTTATAGTCGATGAAAAAACAATGCATTTCAATCAGTTTTTGATTGAATCCTCCTTATAATTTGCTATTATGTGGATATTTGTTTAGTTATTGAGTTACAAGTTTTAAAATTTCATTGATAAGATACAACCAGTCAAGGTAGGGCAAAATAATAATATTTTTATTGCATATCACACTCGACAGGACCTTAGAAACGACGGGTAAAATACTGGTGTCATGATAGTGGGTACATGAACTAAAATCGGATACAGGACATAATTCATTCAAATTCAATTCATCGGTTATGCATTCCTCCAGCCAAATTGTGTTTATGAGCTGATGTATTTTGTTTATTAATTCATTTTCGTCGATCTTAAACTCCTCTACAGGCAGACCATTAGCGCTAGCAACTGTTGTTTTTCAGCCACAATATTTCTTAATTGATCTCCTGATCTGTTCCTATAATTGCAACATTCTCTGTGAATATGTGGCCAGTTTTCTATCACTGTCCTTTCAAGAGGTTTGGACTGTTCCACTGTCTTTGTATCAGATCTTTTGGTAAAATTATTGCGCTTCACCTCTATTTCTGCGCACAATCCTGATTGCACAATTGTTTGTACTGCCTAAAAAGGCGTCTTTTCCTTATAGCATCACCTAACGCTGGGCTTTGCACATTTTTTGCAGTCTTAGATGGCTATATTTTCAGGAAATAAAATCCTGTAAAATCCTGTCACAACTTAGCATATGAACACAAATTGCATTCCTCGGGCAAAGACTAGAAAATGATAATCTTTTCCAGAAAATAAAACATCACAAATGGTAGAAGGAGAAATGACAAAAAATGAATTTTTTGCTAATTAGTTTCTGATCAAAAATTTTCAATAAATCATCCTGTATAACTAAGTTTAAAATAATGGCAATTCGAGACTTCGTAGGACGACAGTATAAACGAAACGATGCTAAACACAATGATGCACAAAATACTCCTCATCTTTTGTGTTAGGGTGTCACTTCAAAAAATTCTTCTTCCTACAGAAATGTGATATATTCATACAAACATTTCCTGCCTGCTCATTTGACGTTCTTAACAAAAAATGCAAGAAATATTGTAGATGAGTGAGTGTATATTCAAATCTCTTACTATCTTGGTGCCGTATCACCTTCCCGGCCCGGCAATGACAGGGATGTAAGGCTGAAGAGGGCGATGATATGCGAAAGAAAAGTAAAAACAGAGAACATGTATAAATGTTTGCTTGATTAGGCACTTAATGTACCACAACTGTTTGCCTTTTTTTTGCAGCTTTGCTGTTGAGACTTTTAACGTGGTCTACCGTTCAGAAAAGTGTTTGGGGCTTTACGTTTTTTTCCTCCCAGCCTTAGGTTTGTCAAGTCAACACACGCCCTTGACTTCATTTTTCATACGAATGCAAAAATGGGAAAAGGGAAGGCTCATAAAACATACATTTAGACAGTCATACAGACACATAGAGACGAGAAGGTGGGCAAGCCGGTCCAATGGAATTGTGCTGAGACACCATTTAAACGAGTTCGTGCTGGCGCCGCAACCGGTACCTGAAGTGGAAGAGTGGCCTAAGTGGAAAAAATGAGCACAAAATTAACTTTTCATCTGGCATATGTAGTACACCTATGTGAATTTCTACATTTTTCTTCATCATGAGTTTCTAATTCTCAAATTGTGACTGGTTTTTGTTGTGTTTCTTTTTTTCCATTTCCCCTCTAGAGTTGGCAAAAGGTTGACATTAACACAGCCATGTTTCCACCGGATATAACACCTTTAATTTTGGCAGCACACAAAAATAATTTTGAAATTTTAAAAATCCTTCTGGACAGAGGTGCTGCTGTACCGGTACCCCACGATATCAGGTAAGTAGGAGAATCAAACATGAAAAAAAGAGAGAAAAACTAAAGAAACTTCATATTAATGACAAAAAAAAGGAAGAATGTAAGAGGAATGCATTAGCTGTTAAAAGGAAATCTAAAAAAACTATGTCACATGTGTCGCTCTAGGATTACAGGGAAACAACACAAAGAGTGACAAGGACCTTAAAGGGGGCATTAAGTGAGTTGCACAAAAAAAAAACAACTTTTTATATGGAAATGGAATGTTGCCACTTTCAAAGGCAATTCTGGAGAAATTCCATATGATATAAAATGTAGAAAAGAGTGTTAAATTATGGAATCCCAGAAGATAGTATGCAATAGCAGGCAGTTTAATTAAAATAAGTGTTCTGCATGGCTTAAGTCATCGGGAAATGAATGTTAGAAAATCTAAAATATTTAGCATTAAATGATAAGTTGAATATCACAAATGAAAGAACGAGCAGACCAAAACCATTTACAAATTACAGTTTTGCAGATTACCATTAGATTCATCAGTAACTTCCCCAAATGAGAAGATTGTACGAATTTTGAAAAACATAAAGTGAGTAGAAGAAAAGTAAGGAAAAAATACATTACTTTACATATTTTATTATGGAGTTTCATATGTAGTATTAAAAGTATGATGAAGAAACGACTTCTAAACTAGACGGACAGTACAATACAAATTTAAAATGTATGGTTTTTTGTGAAAAAAATATTAAAATTTCGTTGCCTTATGGTAATAAAAATGTATCGTATGGTTTTACAGTAAGTCAATTGATACTTTGAACATCCTTAAATGAACTTAAGACTACCAAGGTATAGCATGGATTGTCCATACGGTCAGATAATTGATAAAGTCCTTAGCATGGAGTATAAAGCGTATTTTCGTATGTTAAAATCAGGGAGTTTCACGAATGTTTAGCTTCATTTCGGTTTCAATATTGTAAATTTATTTGAAGTACATTAGAAGTTTGTTGTTCATTTCATATATTGATTCATTTCATAACTGAAACGAAATTAGAAATTTAAATTGATACTTTTTCTCTATCGAAACATAATGAAACAGATTGACTGATATTCGAGAACCTGAAACGGGAACATAACTGTATGCAGTTTCGATTCTTAATCTGAATCAGAACTGAAACTTCTTGAACCTTGAACTTATATCATATGTCAAAAATTAATAATGAAAATCGTTCTAAAAATGATGTTACAATTCGCGATTGTTCGTTTTGTTTGGTGATTATTAAAGAAATTACCTAATTCTTGAAAGATTTTATTTAGAAAGTTGCAAGATTTTTAAAATAAAACAAAAGCTTCAAAACTTTGCTATATGCGAAAATTTTCATAGTGAGTGAAATGCAATATTTTCCTAGTTGGTAATAAATCGTAAATTTCGTCAACGTCGCATGAGTATCGCTCAGGAATTGTTAAATTACATCAACGATGATTCAGATTTGTTTAAAAAGGTCATAACTGGCGACGAATCATGGGCATATGGTTATGACATCGAAACCAAATCCCAATCATTCCAATGGAAGAGTTCAGGAGAGCCAAGACAAAAAAAGGCACGCCAAGTTCAACCAGATGTCAAGATTTTGCTCATTGTTTTCTTCAATTACCATGGCGTAGTGCATCAGGAGTTCTTGTACGGTAAATAAGGAGTAAAACCTTGAAATTATGCGCCGTTTGCGTAAAGCAATGTGAAAAAAAATTCCCAAAATTGTAGAAAAAATTCATGCCTTTTGCATCATGATAATGCACTTGCTCACTCATCGTGGCTTGTGAGATATTATTTGGCCAAAAACAGCACCGTTATAATGTCTCAGCCACCGTATTCACCAGATTTGGCCCTTTGGGAACTTTCTCCTGCTCCCACGATTGAAGAGATCCATGAAAGGACGACGTTTTGCTACGATTGAGGAGATAAAAACCGAATCGCCAAACACGCAAAACGCCTACCTTATTTATGCCTCTCACAAGCGAACTAAATATGCTGTATGGATAAAACTGTCAACATATCTGCGAGACGAGTGTAGCAACTTAAAAAAAATATAAAAAATTACCGAAAGTCGAATGTACCTAGCTCGCGAAATTTGAAAATTCACGTTATTTTTTGAACACACCTCGTAATCTTGGGTTTGAAGCTCAATACAATCATCACGTTTTCTCGATTCGCTTTTATTAATGTGGATAGATACACTTTGGGTACATATTAATCACACAAAAACAATTTTCATAACCAATTTAATTTTCAGATGTGGCTGTGAAGAGTGCATCCGTATGTCTTCTGAAGATTCCCTTAGACATTCCCTATCACGTGTTAACATCTACCGGGCTTTGGCCAGTCCATCGCTGATTTGTCTGACATCAAATGACCCCATTATTACGGCATTCCAACTGTCATGGGAACTAAGAAATTTAGCGTTTACGGAACAGGTACGAAAATCTTTATTTTGTTGAAATTATCTAATAAAACTATGCTTCCTTAGGAATGTAAGGCGGAATATATGGAATTGCGACGTCAATGTCAACAGTTTGCTGTGGATTTATTGGATCAAACGAGAACCTCTAATGAATTGGCGATTATATTAAATTATGATCCAGAATTGTCCACATATCAGCCAGGAGATCGCATGTCTTTGAATAGATTGACTCAGGCTATATACTATAAGCAAAAGAAAGTAAGTTGTATATTTCTAAACAAACATAAGATGCTTCTTTATCCTAATTTCAGTTCGTTGCCCACTCCAATATTCAACAACTTCTCTCTACCATCTGGTACGAGGGTCTTCCTGGCTTTCGCCGCAAATCAATGATGGAGAAACTATTGTGCATCGTTCAGGTGGCCCTTCTATTCCCTATATATTGCATGATTTATATGATAGCACCGAATTGTAAGACTGGTCTCTTGATGCGTAAGCCATTTGTGAAATTTCTCATTCATGCTTCGTCGTACCTCTTCTTTTTGTGTAAGTACAACTGCTATTGGGATCTCTGTGCTTTGTCATGCTCCCATTTTTTCCTTATACTTGTGACAAAATGTGTATAATTAAATATCATTCATACACATGTGATGGTAAAGCTGGTGAATGACAGGAAATTCTTTGGTTATTTAACAATACAAAAAATTCCGCACACTGCTTATTCATTACTCATTCTTGGCTAAGAAGAGTGAGTGAATTGTCTCCTTTGTGTGTGTCCTGACGGACGCACTCTGCTGTGTTTTCCTATTTCTTTTGAGTGACACGATAACTCCTGCGGTTTTCAGCATGGAAGAAAGAACTGCCGCTTAAATCTCATAAACCCATGACATGGCCAACAGTAGTTAAGGTAGCTGTAGAGTAGTAATAAAATATATATGTATATAGGAAAGACGGTGAATACAACAGCAAACAAATTAGAAAGCAGAACAATATTCAGCAAGAGTTGTCGTTGTACACATCGCCAATCAGAAGCACTGTTGTATTTTACGGTTCTGTCATTAAGTCAAACTTTTGCATTAATCTAGACACAAATTAACATTTATAATCCGACAATTACTTCACCATAGCTCAACTGTACCTTATTTAAAGCTAAACTTATATAAAGGTGAACTTATTATAACCCAACTAAAACCGGAGCCTAACTGTAATCTAAGCATAGCCAAACGTTAACCTAACTGCAATCCGACTGTAACTACCCCATAGCCAAATCATTATCTGACTTAACCCAGTATATATAGTAATCTGATCACAACCTAACTACAATCTAACAATAACGTAATCGTAAATGTAACCGTAATCTAAACTTAACTCAAATATAACCTATTATAACCTAGTGTAATGTCTCCATATACTTAATGCATCCTAAGAATAACTAATCAATAGCTTACCCATAATTTAGCCGTAATCTACTCATAGTCCAATCATAACAAAATAATGACCTAACCATAACCAAACCTTTGCTTAATCATAACGTAGCCATAACCAAATCATAACCTAACCATAGCGTTAATCATAATCTAACATTAATCTCATCACAGTTTTTTTGTAACCTAGTTATAACCTAATTGTAACCTAACCATAACCATAACCTTACAATAACTTATCCGTAATTTAACCATAATATATTAACATAGCCTTATAATAACCTAACCACAACCTAGTCATAATATATCTATAGCCTAGCCATAGCATAATCAAAGCCTAACTATAACCTAACACCAACCTAATAATAGGTTAAACATTACCTAATCATTATCTGACCATAATTCGACCCTTAACTAAACGATAGTCACATCATAACTTAGCCATACTTAACCATAATCTGATCGTATCCTATTCTAACCATAACCTAACTATAACCTGACTATAATCTAAACCCAAACATAACCGTAAACATGACGTAATCACAACTTAAATACAACCTGACTATAATCTAACCCTAAACATAAGGGTAAACATGCCCTAACTACAGTCTGACCATAATCTAATCCTTAACACAACAATAACCTTATAGTAACCTAAGCTTAGTCATAACCAAACTCTAACCTATCCACAAACTATCTTAACCTAAGCATAATTTATACATAGCGTAACCATAACCTGAGTATACTGTAAGCATAATCCAATCACAACAAAACCATGGCGTAAACCTAGCGTAACCATTGCCTAATCATAGTCATTACCTAAACATAACCTAACAATACATTAATCAATATCTAGTAATAACCTAAGCATAATTTGATCATTACCTACCGATAGACTAATCGTAACCTTACTGTAACCTATCCAGAACCTAACTATAACCTAACAATAATCTAACGCTAAACTACCCTAATAAAGACCAGAGTCTTTCACATCGCGCAAATATTTATTTACTGGTTCACATTTCCCAAGTAATGATAATGGTTTCAGGTTGTCCTGGGACCAGTAGCATCGAATTATTCTTATACAGTTGTAAGTGCTATATACCTATATAGTTACAAGTGCTCAGCCCTTTAAGCGCCATTAGTCTACAAAGCAATTCTTATTGCTGATCCCAACAAATTATTTTACTCACTGTGCGCTGTCATCAACGTAGTATGAAATTGTGAAGAATACCAGTCAAGACCAACAGGGAAACTTTACCATACCAGACTGTGCTTTTTGTACGTTAAATGTTAGTTATTTCAGCATGCACAAATACAGATTTACCCAACAACCACTAAGCTTTAAAATAACGCTAACATTTAATATTATTACAATCCATATTAATGCACTTGCAAACCGAGTAAATCTAACGCTGCACGTACCGAAGATCTAGACAACAGTTTGTATTGGAAGGATACTCCCATGCAAAGGACAACGTAGCGCAGACGTTGTTGTACTTGACCAGAAGAGCATATCATGTTCAATGCGACGACACATGAGTGCACAAAGACAACTGTGGTTAGGTTTAATAATGTGAAAACAAACAAGTACAAAGACACACATGCGAAAGCACACACATACGTGCGCAGGCAGTTCTATCTTTGGAGTCATGATATGATGGCCCATAAGGATATCTATAGTGTTGTGCTGATGAAATCCCAGAAAAGTATAGCAATTCATGCTGCACACTCACATGTATAAAGGGTTATCTATTTAGTGGTATCAAAACCGCCGATCTGGCAAGGCTGTTAGCTGTTAAATACCTGCCATCAGAAGCGTTGTTTATTTAGTGAAAGGTTTGCCATCTACGAATATGGATCCTTTAGTTACCCAAGAACGTGTGAAAATAGTTGAAACTAACTACAAAAGTGGTGATTCTAAATTGGGTATGTTTCGTTCATTACGGGGTGATTATGGTCATCATAATCGACATGCTGTGCATGGAATTGAGATTATAAAGAAATTTGGAGAGACCAGAAACGTTACAGATATGGTCAGGCCTGTGCATTATCGCAATGTAGGCTCTGGCAAAAGTATCGCTTCTGTTAGTGAAAGTATGGCGGATAATCCGAATTTGTCAATTAGACGGTGTTCTCAGTAATTGGGAGTATTTTACATTTGGATGTGCTCGTCCATCTATACAGAGTCAAACTCATGCAACAATTAAAGCCGGTTGACCATTCACAACGCCGTGGATATGCTGATTGGGTTCTACTGCAACATTCTTTCAATGCTGATTTTTCGAACAAAATTTTCTTCAGCGATGAAGAAAATTTCTCTCGCCGTGGTCACGTCCACAAGCAAAATTGTCACATGTGACGCTCGGAGAACTCAGCAGTGGTTGTAGAGAAACCATTGCATCCGGAAAAAGTGGGTGTTTGGTGCGTATTATGGTCTGGTGGTGGCACTGGGCCGTATTTTTTCGAAAATGACGCTGGAGGAACCGTAACCAATTATCAATTCAATTCAGAGCAATAGGGCCATATGATAACTGACTATTTTTGGCCTACAATCGAAGATTATGATTTGGACGATATGTGGTTTCAACAAAACGGTGCCACGGGCCACACAACATTACCAATTTTGGCTTTATTGCATGAGAAGCTTCCAGAAAGCGTAATTTTACGTTTTGGCGACGTCAATTCGCCACCAAGATTATGTGATTTGACGCTGTGGCTATGGAGCTGCGTCAAGCACAGTATTTAGGCGATAATCCCCAAACGTTGGAGCAAATGGAAAACAAAAATTTGTCAAGTTATTGCCGACATACCGTCCGAAATGCGCGAAAAAGTGGTCGAAAACTGCCTCAAAAGGATCCACTGCTGCAACGAATCCAGAGGCGGTCATTTAAGTGACATTGTAGGTGGTATATTTCGAAATCGAAAAATGGATAACCCTGTATATGGGAAAGAGAAAATAATGCATGTTGTTGTATACATGCATACTTGAAATTTCATATACGTTCCACATTGTACATGTGTGTTGATAAATTCGTATAAGGAGATCTCCATATGAATATTATAAAATAACATAATTCAAATTTTATTTGTGCTCGCTTCATCCTTCCCTTCTCTTTTATTTATTTTTTGAGGGATTATGTGAAACATCGTCCACTGTTATCTTTTGCTTTCTTTGTCGATGTCTTGTCTGTTTTAATGCTCATTTAACTTTTTTCCCCCATATTCTGTCTCTCGCTACGTTCAACAGTTATCCTAATACTGGTGTCGCAACGCGCTGACGATGATGTGATACGTCTGCTGGGCAGTGACCGCATGCGACAACAATTGGTGGAGGAGAAATTACGCCAGCGTGGCCAAGGACCCACTAAACTGGAACTACTGGTGGTTTTGTATCTCATGGGATTCATGTGGGAGGAAATACAGGAGATATTCACGATTGGAATGAAGTGTTATCTAAGGAATATGTGGAACTTCATAGACTTTTTAAGGAATAGTTTGTACATCAGTGTGATATGTCTGAGGTAAGTCGAAAACAAAAGTGTGGAAGGAAAAGGGCTTTAGATGACGTAGATTCTCTTAAATTTATTAAAAAGATGACATGAGGAGCCAGTAGACCTTCACAGATATGATTAACATTTGCCTGATGTTTAATTCTATGTGGAAAATATTGTCTAGTTTAAAAACAAGGTTTTCATGAAGTGAAGATGACGTGAAATCACCAATCAGGCAGCCTCCATGGTGTAGTTTGACGAAACAGAAGAACACTGTTTATAGTACGGATTTTTGGTTAACTTGTATATAAGAAAGTAAATAGTTGTTAGTTTTAATTAGTCAGCTGTAATTATTGGGATACAATTAGAAAATGGTGAATATAATGGTATGTATGAACAAATTTTCGCTTAGGCAGTGTCTCTTTATGGTGTGAACAACATGTGCCTAACTAAAGGATGTCTTTATGAGATGGATCTACCTATATGTTGGCGTAAATACTATAATATTTGGTTATTGACAATCAGGTTACTTGACAATGGTTTACGGGGATAGTATAGGCCAAATGTTCACTAAACTTTAGTTGATGACATTTTTGTGTAACCGTTGTCTGCTTTGGTATCTGTCATTTGAAGATATCCAGTCTTAGTCTTGAGATAATGCAAAATAAAAAAAAAAGGAAAGGAATGTCCAAAGCCATCACATCGCACAGTCCTCGTGGCCAACTGACATTATACGTACAGGAGATGATATGATGTCATTAGCTATTGTTGAATTAGTTGTTTGGTATTAAGCCAGTTTATTGCAAAAGTTCGTGGGCAATAATGATAGCATTCGACTTCAGGTTGCGAAAAATTGATTGCCTTCGCACTACAACGTTCACTGTTTCCAGAGCAATTTACAAAATTAAGTAAGTATAATCCCGTCAACTAAAATGTATCTTCTTCTGGATGAGTTAGCTTTTTTCTTGCATTTGTATGGCTGTGAACTTAGGTTCCGATGTATCATTAAGTTTCTTTTGTAAGGAAGATTTAGGTGAAAAATATTCATTGGTATGTCTTGAATTGTTTATAAAAATCAGCGAAAGTACATCATTTAAAACGGCTGCGAGGCTGCTATAAACATGTTAATTGAATTTTATATGGATAAAGAAACAAGTCTTTCCTCAAAATGTACCGTGATCTCGGAGACGTTCAATTTCTACACGCGATAATGAATCAATGTGCCTCGATTCTTTGTCAAATTTTTGCGCTGGCACGCAATGAAGTTTTATATATAATTTATTTTAGCATTATTTCCAATAGCACTCTTGATTTGTGGATTATTCTGAGCAATGAATAATTCTATTACTTTGTTTGATTACTAATCTTTTCCTACTTGAAATTGCAAGTGCTTAGGCTAGATTCAACTTTCGACCGTCGGTCAAATATTCCTTATTGAAGACGTCTGCTGGTGGCTAAACTGAGACACCAAATATTTTAAGCAACCGTAGTGGCATAATTATGATGAGTTTCAGTTACTAAAACCCAAGCTTTATACCTGTTTAGTGATCGCTGGTAGCCCTAGCACTGGTGTCTGATGCAGAGGTTTCAAAAACCACTTTTTAAAGAAAAACCACAAAAAAAAAAAAAAATAAATAAATAAATGTCGAATAGCCCCACAAATATTACACGAACATGGTTTAAAAATATGACCGCGCTTTTCATGTAGAAGTTGACTGCATCTGACAGAAGGATATTTTTCCCAAATATGATATTGTCGCCATTCAGAACATGCGAAGGACAGGTCATGGATATACTCGAATGTGACCACGTCCTTTTCATGTGAAAAAAGGAATTACAATAGAAAAAGGGAATTTGAACTAGTATGTTTTGAGGGTCATATATTGCCATGTACTCGTATTGTAGAAGGATTTCTTAGGCAACGACCGATTAAGCATAACTTATTCGAGAACATTTTCCGTGGAACACAAATGTATTTAGCAGAACTAACAATTTCTTAGAAATGTATAATATACTAATTGCGTATATGTGTTGTCCAACGGTGCGTATTCACATCTACCGTGAATACAGATTCAATCGAAATGTTTTCCCATAGTATTCCCGATAGTGTTGGTTACGAATTTAGTTTAATTACAGGAGCGAATCTAATTTAATTTCATTGTTGGTGTTCCCATTTTCATATGAAAATTGTCAAAAAGAAGCAAAGGCATTGAGGGATCATCAAAGGCTAAAACTGCATATGAATGTCTTCTAACATCCATTTAAGACTAATTCTCTTTACGGAACCAATTTGCTAAATAATGATATGTATTAGGTGTGCGACTAAGTGTTTTTTCTTTATAAAAATGCGACTTTTTTATAATAACATGTTTACATATGATTCATTGAAAGTATTGCCCATCGCTAGCTACTACTTTTTTTCATCATTCTGGGAAAACTGTTCATCTTTTGAGGATATCCACAAATTTAGAAATTACTTGATGTCGTCATATGAGTGAAACTGCTCGTCAAGGCAGACCGTGTGCCAGCGAGCGATACAAGTGATAATAGCGCGGCGCAAAATCCAGAGAATATGGCGGATGGGGTAAGACTTCCCATTTCGGCGTTTCCAAGTAAGTTTTAACGGGCTTGGCTACGTGAGGTCGAGCATTGTCATGATGAAGAATCACTTTGTCGTGTCTTTCCGCGTATTGTGGGCATTTCTCGCACAGCTCAATCGCATTAGTTGAAGTCGATACCGATCCCTAGTGATGGATTCGCTTGGTTTCAACAGCTCATATTAATTACACCGACCTGGTCCCACCAAATACAGAGCATAACTTTCGCAGCGTGAATATTCGCTCAAAGCGACGACGTAGAAGCATGACTACGTAGCTCTCATGACTTTCTTTTTTTTTTTTTTGGATTGCTGCAATGAACCCATTTTCCGTCACCCGTTATAATACGATGCCCTTTCTTTTTTGCCGCTGAAGCTGTTGTTCACAGGCGAAAATAGGACGCTCAACGTCCCTTGGCTTCAACTCATAACGAACCCAAATTCCTTGCTTTTGAATCATTCCCAACGCATGCAATCTCCTGGAAGTTATTTGGGGATAACTCCTAATACTAAAGCAAGCCCTGCGTTTGACAAGGATCCTCATCAAGCAATGTCGTCAATTCAGTGTCATCGAAGGTTTTTCGTCTTCTTTCACGCGAACTGTCGCCAACATCAAAATCACCGTCTTTAAAGCAACGGGACCAATCTCGATGCATTGTTTCATTTAAAGCAGCATCTCCGTAAAGGTTTTGAAGCTCTCGATGAGTTTCGGCCGCCGTTTTCTTTGATTGAAAGAAGAAAATTAATACTTCCCGCATATGACGATTATTTGGCACAATATTATACATACTCGTACTCGTATTCACACAACCAAAAGACTATGACTTCAAAAGAAAATCACTATTGTGTCGGGGTGGTATGTTTACCATATGTCTAATATTGGCTTGGTTTAGGTTATGGCAGATGTTGATGCAAAAATATGTATATTTTCCGATAATTTTCATATTCGTTTTAATTCGCCAGACATCCACGGCTTTAGCACGTAAATCACACATCAACTCAAGCTTTAATAATTGATTAGTGTGTGTTGCAGAATGTTCTAAAGATGGCCACAACCTGTCTTATATACTCTCTTAGTCGCTTTGTCATTCCCCAAATTGCAAGCTAAACCTTGCTTGTTATTGTGAGTTCAAATTATCCAGTTCACATAGCTTACAAATGTGAACTGGATAATCCGACGTAAATTGTTTAATTTCAAATAAAGAAATAGAAATTGTCCATTCCAAATTCTAATTCTATGCGTTTTTATTCTTTATTTTTTCCTTCCTCGGCGAACAATTTGTGAGAAATATTACAAGCTTCCTTGAAATATTTCCGGCTCACACAGTTGTAAACCAAAAGCCACCTTTCGCTCCAGGCAACCCAAAATTCCCTGGTTCCCCACAATTACAGCTGAATCGACTAGCGCTTACAGCTTGCGCCATCTATTGGCGAACAGCGGGAGTTTAGTTGCCGATCTAATATTTTAGAAACGTTTCCAGAAAACTGATATACAGTGATTCATATTTTAATTTTCCTTTATTTAGCCGGTTGGTTTTGGAACAAACTAGAACTTGTTGTGGCCCTATAAGGCCGTCTGCAATTGGATCATTGTGATCGAAAATGTTGCTGGGATGAGGAATGTGGTTGTTAGTGGAACCACGTTCTAGAATAAACATATCCACAAGGCAACTGGGTTATCTCTTGATCATATCACGATAAACTACACTGATTACGCATCATAGACATAGGTGGGATTGTGTTGTTAACGTAGAATTGGATTTCTATGGTTGGAGGCATGAGTGAGATTGGTTGTTCCAAGAACATACGTAAAAGAGAGAGAGAGAGAGACAAAAAGAGTATTCTCCCTCTTACGATACAGTGAAAGAAGTAAACCTTGAAAATTTTACCAAAAAGCTAAAAAGAATAGAGAGATTGTCGAAATAAAAACGTGTAAGAAGATAAATTCCGAAAATTCCATTAAAAAGTTGAAAAGAATAGGCTGCAATATGAGGCTTCCTTCTGTAACGTCAACGTTGACAATTTGGTTACAGATACGCAGCGTTTCGCTCGTTTCCTTTTCATGTGCAATTACAATTCAAAGAACTCATAAAATTTTTTACTTTATGAATTCCAGACCATTGTTTAGTATTTGCAATAAAATGATTGCACTCAAGCCTCTTGCATTAGTAATTATTTCCTGGATCTCACTCGTCTGCCGCACTTGAATCATTAGTCGAAGATTTTGCGTTGCTCTGAAGGGAGGTGTTTCATCTTCCGCAAAGAGTAACTGATTTAAAATCTCCACAATCACTTTTACGTAGTAATAAATATGTCATCCATATTATACTTGACATTCTTGAGTTTACTGAGAAATCCGTAAAGGGTTTCAAACCTGTTTTGGAGAGATAATCCCTGCCGCCGCTGTTTTTCTGCTTTATTTTTAAAGTTGCTTGTTTTCGTTGTGACAAATCTTTCTGAAAAGTAAAGAAAGATGCCACAATGCTATGTAAGATAGTCTGTAGTTTTTGATTTATCAACAGGTTTTAAAGTGACACCAACTAATGGAACTTTTATTAACAATCTTTAAAAAATGGCTCTACAAACGCTATTCTATTATTAAGCTGACATTTTTGTAGTCTCTATTTGAACCGATCTTTGTGACAATAAAGTTGCATATCATAGTGACAGTGACATGTAATAAGCCCATATTAAGGAAAGTCCATAACTCAGCGACTAAGCTAACTTTTGTTAGTATCCTCGCAAAAATTAAATGTTCTATTTGTCTTAGATTTAAAAAAAAAAAACAATTGTTTGTAGTTCGGAGAAATGTTTGAGCACTTTTTACGGTGAATGAATTTTTTTGATAATTATTCGTCACTTTTTCTTCTAGAACGTTTGCATATATCCAACAATCCCGTGAAATCGCAATGGATCCCAAAATGGCCTATGTGCCGCGAGAAAAGTGGGACGATTTTGATCCTCAACTGATAGCAGAGGGACTTTTTGCGGCTGCCAATATCTTCTCCGCTCTGAAGTTGGTGCACATGTTCTCCATCAACCCCCATCTGGGTCCCCTGCAAATCTCCTTGGGTCGCATGGTTATCGACATTGTAAAGTTCTTTTTCATCTACTCGCTGGTGCTGTTTGCATTTGCCTGTGGTCTCAATCAATTGCTGTGGTATTTTGCTGATTTGGAAAAAAGTAAATGTTATATTTTGCCCAGCGGAGAAGCAGATTGGGAGGGCAACGCGGATTCATGCATGAAGTGGCGACGATTTGGCAAGTAAGTAAGTTTCCATGCCTATGGGTGTGACAGCGACAAAGATAATTTTTAAGATTGTGCGCGTGCTGCTGGTGACACTGATAATTGTGATAATTATATCACATTTAGTGTCCTGGCAATGAGGACATACTGAATCAAATGATAATTTCAGAGACATTAACAAAATTGATGACGTGACGGAATGTAAGAAGTTCTTATGTCCTTTATTTTGCAGTTTGTTCGAATCATCACAGTCACTATTTTGGGCAAGTTTCGGCATGGTCGGCCTGGCAGACTTTGAGTTGACGGGCATCAAATCCTACACACGTTTCTGGGGTCTGCTCATGTTTGGCTCCTACAGTGTTATCAATGTGATTGTATTGTTGAATCTACTAATAGCCATGATGTCTAATTCTTATGCAATGATTGATGTAAGTTCAATGGGAATCATATTATGTGTCAATGAGAGTACGCAAATCCCCACACAACAAGCAACAGGGACAGAAATAAGTT
>JAHXMU010000107.1:1637268-1699289 GCA_019455685.1 Philornis downsi | reverse complement strand
GCGTACTCGATTGTCTGATTGTTTGTTTATTTGTATGATTTTTTCCATGTATTTAGGAACATTCTGACACTGAGTGGAAATTCGCACGTACTAAATTGTGGATGAGCTATTTTGACGACAGCGCCACTCTGCCGCCACCCTTCAACATTTTGCCCTCTGTAAAGTGGCTCATTAGAGTGTTTAGGAAATCCAGCAAAGAGATTGATCGCAAACGTTCCAAGGTATGCCATGACATAACACACACACACACACACGCGTACGCAAAAATACTGCTTTTACAAATCTGACAAATCTCTAGTGAATGTTCCTCTCCTCCTTCCCCCTGAAAGTATTTTATCTTGTATTTCATTCTTTGCGAGTTTTTGTGTTATCTACGTTTTTTCTTCCCGGGTAGAAACGCCACGAAAAGGAACAAGAAAATGCCTATGACAACATTATGCGTTCCCTGGTGTGGCGTTATGTCGCTGCTCAGCATCGCAAATTCGAGGATAATCCGGTGACGGAGGATGACATAAATGAAGTCAAGAGTGAAATATCGACAATGCGTTATGAAATGCTGGAGATTTTCGAAAATAGTGGCATGGATGTGTCTTCGGCAGCTAAAAAAGAGAAACGTAAGTGATTATCTAATCAAAAATCTAATAAAGTTTGAAAAAAGTAAAGGAAAATACTAAAAATGGCTATGAATATTGAGATATGTCTGAGAATAGAAATGCAGTTGCTTAGAACAGTCAGACAAGAAGAAGTGTGGAAATAACTGAGTGCAGATAGTTTCATGGAAGTTTATTTTTATTACGGTTTTAACATTGCATCTTTTTTTTTTTTTTTAAATATATATGAAGATTGGTGTCTATTTATAAATATTCAAAGTAAATTTTCATTCTTTTCTTTAATTGTTTTTTTACGTAAAATATAAAGAAAACTTGTTTCTCCATGTCGTAAAGAACCACACATTTGTCTCCAATAAATGAAACACAAATGTAGTTTTGCTAAGCTTTTCTTTATTTCCATTGGTAGTGAATTGAAATCTTTTGCCGTTTTTTTTTTAACAAAAAGAACGATTTGGTGACAAATTCTGGAAAGCAAAATGCATTACATGCTTTGGGTTTTTAATTCTAGGCATCATATTTCAGTAACAAAATGATGTCAAAATCAGAATTCTTTTTTTTATTATTTTGGATTAGTTGTGTAATCAAACTGCAAACTGAATTCGGTCTTGATTATGTGTCAAAAGTGCATTTTCTTTTGATTCTAAAATACGCCCATGCATGAGGATTAAAGCTGATTCTATACTGCAGTAGTATGACCGATAATGTTGGATGGAGTTATCGTCTGATGAAAGGCTCTTGAGTAGTCCACATACTGTAGGATACTGGAAAAAGTCCAAAGCATGGCTAGTCTGTGTATCACTGGTGCTCTCCGCACCACCCCTTCCGATGCACTAAATGTAATTTTGCATTTACTACTTCTGCACGTAATTAGTATGCAGGCTGCCGCAGCTACGTCAGTAAGACTAAGAGAGCTGTCAAAGTGGTCAAACAGTGATTATGGTCACCGTGTGATCCTTAATATGGTGCCTCACATAACAGGCACCATAGACAACACTGGCTGAACCACGGTTCGACAAAAAGTATGGGTCATTTTGGTCTACTATGGGTCCGTGTCCATTTTGATATACTATGGGTCCGAGTCTATAGTGTACTTATACTAGATAGAGATACAGGGTGGGCCATATGAGTGTTGGCGATTTAATTCTTCAATTTCTCGGTAACGCGTGGCGCGGGATGGCGGGGGATTTGCAGTGTGCATTTTGTGTCCGAGCGTATTACGAAAACAATAAATCAGTGATTACTGCACGACGTTAGTATCCGCATGAACACGGTTTACACGATTTAAGTGAAGTTCCAAGCGCCAATGTGATACGAAAATGGATCAGAACGTTCGAAACAACCGGCTCAACAGTACCAATTACGGTTCGTGGTCGCCCAGTTTCTGCAAGATCAGCCGACATTGTGGAGCGTGTTCGTGTTTCAGTTCAGCGAAATCCGTAACAGTCAACACGTAAGAGAAGTCAGTCTTTGGATGTCAAAAGAACAACTTTACGACGAATTTTTAAACGTGATTTGCATTTGAAGGCTTATAAGATTCAAATAGTCCAAGAATTAAAACCCGATGATGCCAATAACCGACTTAACTTTGTCAATTTGATGCTAGAGCGTTTCAGCAACGTGATTTTTAGTGATGAGGCCAATTTTCACCTTAATGGCTATGTGAACAAGCAAAATTGTCGGTTCTGGTCCGAGACTAATCCCCGACGCTTGCATGAACGTCCACTTCACAGCCCTAAGCTTGTCGTGTGGGCTGGGATAACGTCAACCGGTATTATTGGACCATACTTTTTTGAGGACGAAAGAGAGCATGCGATGACGGTTAGAGCGAACAATTATTGCAACATGCTAGCAGACTTTTTGAAATGCTGAAAAATGTTTTTTCTGGAAAACTCATTTCGAGAAGGGGGGATATAGAATGGCCCCTACGTAGCCCCAATCTCTCCATGCGATTATTTTCTATGGGGCTACCTCAAATCGGTAGTCTACGAGAATAATCCGACCAATTTAGAGCAGTTGAAGAGGAACATTATTCAGGAAAGTAACAAAATACCGAGAACAACTTTTCAACGAGTTTTCCAAAAATTTGCGACTTCGACTCCAAGAGTGTCAAGCAGCCGAGGGAAGCCATTTGGACAAAATGATTTTTAAGTTTTAAAAATTTCCATGCTTCTACTTTTTAAAAATACAAATATATTTTTTTTTATGTTTCGTAGTTTTTTTTTAAATGAATATTTAAACCGCCAACACCCTTATGGCCCACCCTGAACATGGAAATTTATAATTCCTGGTATAAGACTGCATGTCGACTTCTACGCAAAATTAAAAGTTGGTTTCGGGGCCTACTCCAAAGACCTAGGGCTAAGTATAACAAGAAGATTACCTGACCACTGTAGTGTTTTTCAGGCCGAAATTTTGGCTATTAATAAAGTGGTAGAATGATTGAGATATGACGTCCTCACTACAGTTTGGATTCACATATTTCTAACACTCAAGCTGTCATTAAATCCATGGATTCTGTCTTCATGAACTCAACTGTGGAGCAGATGAGCTGGCAAGACTAGAACAACCTTACAGACTCCAGCCGGGTTGGAGTGCGTGGGCATGCCTCTAGCCACTTCCAAGCTCCTACCGCGGGATAGAGCATATTTATCAGTAAATGGCAGGTGGACGTCTATCCAAGGCTGTCATCAATCCAGATAGATGTGACCTCGCCTATATCTGAAGCGTTCACACACACTGCTATCGCTATTAAGACCCGACGTCTCATTACTTGTATCCGTCATGACAGGACACTGTTTGCTTGAAAGACATGCAATGAGACTGAAGGTTGCGACTAGTGACTTCTGCACGAGCTGTAGGAATGAAGAAGTGGAGGAGTCCATAGAACGCCTTGCTGATAGAATGTTTCAGCTTTACGAGTCCCAATCGACAGTAGAACGTATGTAGATAACTGAAATGCTGATTGTTTCGATTGTTTGTTAGGCTGGGCACTTAGTCCCCAAAATAAGAAATTTGTAATTCCCCACAACTTTGCCATCATTGGCTCTTTAGCGCAGAGACCTTTCCCGTGCCTGCTAAAAATAAAAACTGTGAGGAAAGATTCATAATCGGTTTTAGGAATACTTAAAAACTTAGCAATAAATTTTTGCAAAAAAAAATGTCTAATTTCTTTAGTAGACAGCAAAACTCTTTCCTTCCAATAATTCCCCACTAAAGACGTAGCAATTAAATAGGAGTCGTGTTTTTATCTCTGTTAATACGTTATAAAGTAAACCCGTATCTTACTCGTTTATGCGGACCATGTAGATATTATTGGCAGAAAACAGCTGGATGTTACTGCGACTTCCTCAAACTTTGAGACGGAGTCAGCAGAAATAGGTCTCGCTTGAGACGTTGAGTGAACGTTGAGAACTGTAATTTTGAAGTGGTGGATGAATTCATCTACTCTGGATCAGCTGTAAATAAAACGAGCGAATTAGCATGGAGATAAAGAGGAGAGTTTTGGTTGCTAACAGATGTTACTGCAGGCTAAGCAAGCGATACAATGATAAATCCCTCTCACATCTTGTTTCGTGGCGCAGATTCCTAGGTTATGACACAAGCAGATGAATTAGTGCTGGAAGTCGTCGAGTGGAAAATACTCCGGAAAATATGCGGACCCACAATGACTTGTATGAACTACATATATGTTGACATTCACGCGGTCCGGCGCATCCATATGCCACGATTGCGTTGGTTGGGTCATGTTGAGCGAATGGACCCAAATGATCCAGTATGAAAAGTTTTCGACAACGATCTTGATGGATGGCCAGGCTTTTGAAGTACGATTGAAACTTCGTGCGACTAATTGGAGAAATGCGCAGAAGACCGAAGTGCTTGGAATTATTTTTCAGGCGCGGTGTATTATAGATAAGGGTGTCTATTCTAGTCGCCACCTAAGAAGAAGAAAAATGTGGAGTTGAATAAGAAGAAACAGAAGGAGAAAAAGAATGAGAAGAAGAAGAAGAAGGGGAAAAAGAAGAAGAAGAAGTATGTTTAATTATTTTTGCTTAAACAACAAGCTTGTAATTTCGGCGATTTATTATCTAAAAAGAAAATGTTATGCTTTCATACTTTTGTTCATAACACTTTATGTTTTTATTATATTTTTATGCATTTATATGGCTGAGGAAACATTTAGCCTTCCAATTGTTCTACGCGATTATCATGCGGACTTGATTCGAAGCAGCCATCTTAATGATTTGAAGGAAGTTTTTCATTTTGTGGCCAAGGCTATCCAATACTGGGAGTATTGTTCCTAGAATTATCAGAATCAATTGGATAGATTCCGTAGAAAGTAATTTAATTGGTCACAATATAATTTCTTACAAAATATCAACTAACTTTACGTTTATCGAGTAGTTAGAAAAAATACTAAAAGTCAAGCAATGTTCACAGAGAACTTTAAAAATATCATGGCAAGAAGAAACCCTATAAAGCCTGTAAGATTTATAACTATACCCATAGTTAAAATATCAAGTGCAATAATGATGTTTAAAAAGTAAGTTAGTGTGCGATTCAAGGAAGGACATCGACTTATTATTTCCTTCGCTAATGAATTGTCAGCTGTTATAAAGCTAAAATAATAAAATTCGTTAAGAGATGTATGAAGTAATGTATCTGTAAGTTCTGGTAACAATTGAGAAATATCAGAAAGCTGGTGGAAGAAATAATTTGATTCGTCCTTTCTACAATCTGACAACAGAAATTGGACGGAGTTGAATTAATAAATAAATGAATAAACAAATAAACATATAAGTAAATAAATTCTACGATGTTTTTAAGAATAAGACAATTAATCTGTATCTGTTCAAGTCAAACTTCTCGTTATTAATTAGTAGAACATAAAAAACACTAATTACGAAATAACTCGAACCTAACATATTCCAAGGACGATGTATGAGAAAATGAAATTTATGGACGATTTTGTTTAAAATGTTGCAAATCTTTGCTATAGACATTAAACACAGTTTCTCGGCATGAAATATTGACAATTTAGAACACGTTAGAACATTTATAGAATACACATCTTGCAAGATTTGGTACTGCGTTAAGTCTTTGAAAAAGAGTTCAAATATTAATTTTATGAAAAGTTTTTTTTTTTTTTTTTTTTTTTAAAGAGGAATTGCAAAACTGTAGGGGTATTTCTGGTGTGCTTCTTCGTCGGGATATATTTTTTTTTGCCTGCCTTAGTATAGCTATGGCATGCAGAAACCATATTCAATAAGTTAGAAATATCTGCATGTAAAGAAATGTTGAACAAATTATTTCGAATTTTTCAGAAAAAATTACAATTGAACTTTTTCAAAAGGCAAAATGGCCATCAAAATATGACATATTTTACGTATTTTAGCCTTACTCTGCGTAAGGTAGCGATAAATTGATGCCGGAGCTAAGAATCTAACCTTGGCACATCCATCGTAAGCGTTTCATTATTGGTGAGATAACTTTTCAATGATGTCGTCTTAGCTCACTCGATTAACGCAGCTTTATTAATTAAATTTTTTTTGAAGACGTAACATTCTTAATCTTTCCTATTTTTCGGTTGAATTTATGTACGAGAACAATGAATTTTCCCGCTTACATCGTTCATCGTTCTGTTCTTTTTCCAGCATGCCGCGCCAAAAAGACCAAAATCTGGGAACGACGTCTGATGAAGGGCTTCCAAGTAGCTCCCGTTGAAAATCTCAATGACGAAAAGTCTCGCAACAATGCCAATTGCAATGTAAATGACTATGGAGACATAAATGAAATTAAAATTGAAAAGGAGCCCTCCAGACCTGAAAAGGAAACACCAAAGGAACGTTTCCGCAGAGTAGCTCGGCAAGTTGCGGCCCAATCGACCGCTCACAAATGGACTGTAGTTTTGCAGGGCACTCTAAAGAATTCACAGATTGGCAGATCGAATAAGGATACGGCAAAAAATTTACAACAATTGGGCAGAGCCATTGAAGAAGCTAAAAAGTAAAAAAGCACCATTTTGACTCAAAACAACAAGATATTTATACTTATTTTATATCTTTGTAGATTAATTTTGCAAACACCTTCCTGTACTTCTGGACGTGATTCACCCATTGGTGTAGAATTTCAGGATGAAAAGACCGAGACTCTATTGGATTTGCTCAATCAAATTACCGAGGAATTGAATGACTCTAGCTTTGATACGCCCAGTCGCCAAGCCAAACTGCAGGATGTCAAAAGGAAATTCTTGCAACACCAAGCGGCACCAATTGCCGCTTGCAATAAATCCATTATGAAAGACACCAGCAACAATGTGAAATTCTCCAGTGATACCATCCGATCTCAAACGCTACCCGAAATGAAGGTGACCAATAGATCGGCAGCTCCCTCCAAACCAATTATCCAGAATTCCAACAATAACAAGAAAATAACCGAATTAACCCTGTCGGCTGGCAATCTAACTCGATTAAATGTCGCTCGAAAGGCGGCTCCTGCAGCTCCTGGTACCGCTAAAGCTGTGCACTCTACCCACAAGCCGTTTTCGGCCGAACTGGGCAGGGCTGTTCGTAAGCAGAGCTTAGGCACCCAGCCTTTGATAGCGGCGAATAGCATTGATCTCAGTGTCGTGGATTTGGGTGAGGACGAATCTTCAATGATGGACAATATTTCACAAATCAGCGCTGAAGTCGATCAATTTCCTAAAAGTGCCGCACCGAAGAAGGGCCATTAAATGACATCGTCTGAGAAATAAGAGAGAGGAAATTGGAATGAAAAGCTTTTTGAAGAATTTATTAAACATAAATTGTGATAAAACATCTAGATATTTTATAAACAAGTTTAAAATGGCAAGTAAAGAAAATCTAAAGAGTTGTATAGCAATAAAATTTACAATCTGTGTATTAAATTGTGCTGCGATAAGGAAAATATTGGGAATTCATTCTGTCAAAAAAGTGCCAAGAATTCTTTGGCAAAATATAAAATATTTATAATCCATTTTTATTTATTGTATCGCCTTCAAAGTAGATCCCATTCTTCTAATGCCTTTTCCGAAAAAGACTTTAGTTTCACTGCGAATTCTCTTTTATATTGCCCACTGACTGAAAATGAGTGCCTTAAAAGGAAAATTTGTGTTTTGGAAGAGCAAAAATTCAGTTGGAGCCATACCAAGCGAGTTTTGATGATATTTATTTAGTTTTTAGCCAGAATTTCACAATGAAGGGGTGATATCTTTTGCGCGCTATCGTTATGCAAAATCAATAAATTTTCTTTCAAATTTGCATTCTAAAAAGGAGGACAATACGAAGAAAATAATCTTTATTGACCTGTTCATCTTCTGGCAAGAATTCCGAGTGCACAACACCGCGATAATGAAAGAAATCCGTTAACCGTATCTTGCCCTTTTATTGACTTTGACGTAGTTTTTTTCAATTTCCGTTCAATTGCAAGACGCCATTCCGAAACTTTTGACTGATGCATTCCAAACTCGTAGGCCCACGTCAGTTATGATCCGTTTTATGAGCAGAGGATCGGAATAAATTAGTTGAAGCATGCCTTCAGTTATCTTTGTGCGATTGAGTTGGTTGAGTTGTTGAAGTGAATTCAGTTCCTTCGAAGCGCATTTCAAAAAATGAAATGTAAAATGTAAAATGGTAGGAATCGATTTCTGAGACTCGCAAACCTCGGCGGCTATATCTTTCAAACTTAAATGATGACTTTTAGTCACTGTTTCATTCATTTAATCTCTGTTAACTTCAGTAGAAGACGTTGAGTAAGGCGAACTTTCCACGATATTTGGACCACTTTGGAGAACGATGTATCATTTACAATTACGTATTTCTGATAAGCTCCGGTAATCCCTAGAATACAAAATTTGGAGCATTTGCAATAAAAAATTCGATATTTTTTATCAATTGTACTCGTAAAAATTGCAAAAAATCAAAATGCCGGAAGCCGGCACTGTAAATAAGCCAAATGACAGACCGCGTTCAAGCACCGCATTAGTATAGAAGATAGTTTAATCAACTTAGCGACAAAAGGATTTTAAAATCTCTTTAAGCAGTCTTTTGAAATGATCAATACTCGATTCGTTTTTAATAGCATTTATTTAGATAATAATTACAGTAATAAAATTGGCACGGCAATACTCATATGGCAGTATTCGAATGGAATTCTATATATTCTCATCAATTATTTGGTGAATTCTATGGCATTATACAATTTTCTCTGACTACTTATTATATCCATGTCAAGTAAAACGTTATTTAAACTGTTCCAGTTTTATTCTGAATATTTAATGATCGGAAATCACCCACAATATTGATGGTGATGGGGAGAAGTCCTTTACAAATACAACAAATACCGACCCATAGTTTTATCCTCTTTTAAAATCCTTATGGATTCTCTATTTGCCAACAGTTGGGGTGCAGGAAGACATTTTTTTATTTGTTTTGTTATTTATTGTGTCCTTTGACAAAAATGGGGGAGTGATGAGACCGTTTGAAACGTTTAATGGTTAAATACGAGTTGTTAAATTGTATAACGACACACCGAAATATATCCGGGCTGTTTTTGGGTTGTTTGTTTATGAGTGTTGGGCTTTTTTGGCTTCTCAAGGCAGTGTTTGCATTGAGGCATTTGCATTATCCTCATCAGCAAGGATACAATCATTACTGCCCAACTAAAAAGGAGCCTACATGCGAAAAAGGATAATACAACATGTCTACCATTGTATGTGTATATACGTATAAGCATGTGTTCTAGCCATTCCTTACGATTGCCAAAGTTGTTTTAAGCTTTTTGCTGTCTAATAAACCATCAAATCCCTGAACAAGAACAAAAAACGAAATAACGAAGTATCGAAATAAACAAACATTTTTTTTCATGTGTCTTTTATTTGATTTTCACTTATCATGATTGTAACAGGAAACACCATACAACGAAACCGGATGGTTGATTTTTGTTTGCATGTGTGCGCCCGTAGCTAAGTATTTTATATGTGGTGGATTGAGGGTGTTATGTGCAAATTTGGCAGACCTTAAGAATCTAAACATTACATTTAACAAAATTTACTCAATGGCAATAACTGTCTCTGTATGGTTTCTTATATTAGAAAGTTAAATTAGGGATAATTTCATATGCTAAAGCTTGTTATTTAACTGATTTCGTATTAGCACTATGAAGACATTCACATTCAAATGTTGTCCAATTTTGTAATAAGAAAACTAAGCGGGCTGAGAACGCAGACAGCTAAGAAAAGAAAGGCAAAAGAAGGCATGAAAAACAGAAAACAAATCTCTTTAATAAGGACTTCATTGAATCGACATTCAATTATTAAGATATGTCAAGACAAATTGCAGGAAAAGTAATTTTTGGACTAGCAAGATAAGACATCATATATAATGCTTATTCAAAATTGAAAACTGGTCTATTTTTAAACAAATGATTAGCTACATTTCCGAAGATGAGCAAACAAGGAACACAAAGAAAAACTATTTTATTCTGAAAGGATTTCGGAAAGAGAGTGTGGTCTTGGTTGTTCAATAATACCAAATAATAATAAATAGATAAATTGATATGCCAGGGCGGTCCGAAAACTAGTCGACCAAACAAACGAGATACAAAAAAGTTGGGTCAAACTTTCTTTGTTTTTCAAAATAATTTCCTTTTAGTTCGATATAAATTTTTTCAGCGATGTTCCATAGCTGTTATACCCCGTTCATAGTAAAAACTATCAAACTTCTTAAAATCACCATCAACCGCAGACTTCACCTCTTCATTGTTGGCAAAACTTTTACCACCGAGCCATTTTTTCAAGTTTGGAAATAGAAAATAGTGCGAAGGAATAAGGTACGTGATGAAGCAGTTCGAACTTTAATTCATTAATTTTGCGCACAGAAATAGTGAATGTCTGAACTGGAGCATTGTCTTGAAGAAGCAATAATTTCTTTTTAGCCAAATGTGGCCTTCTTTCCATAATTTCATTACCTAAATGCAAGAATGAATTAACATAATATACGCTATTCTTGTTTTTTCGTTTCTGAAGATATTCAATAAAAATAATACCATGCGCTTCCTAAATAACAATGGCGATTACCTTGTCTGGAGATGGAACCTTCTCCCTTTTCTTTGGACACGATTCTGCCTTTCCAATCCACTACTTTGACTGTTACTTTGTTCCTTCGGCTTAGGTGTGAAGTCATGACTCATCCTTATTTATAAGTAGACGCAAGAATTCGGGTTTATTGCAGTGAAGCATCGCCAAATCAACCAAACTCTACTGAAACATCTTCACGACACTGTTTTTGCTCTATTGAAAACAACTGCGGCAATCATCTTGCGCACAGCTTTCTTATCTTCAAATTTTCGGCCAATGTACGACGTATAACACTTTTTGAAATGCATATTATTCCGGCTAGCTCACGCATCTTTAGCCGACAACTATCCAATACCAATTTTGTGGATTTTCTTAACCATATCAGGCGTGGATACTTCAATTGGTCAACCACTATGCTGTTAATCTTGGTAGCTCGTACGGCCTTGTTTAAACTCTGCTGCCCAATATTTTGCAGCCGTAAACGAAGTAGCTGACTCTCCCAGAGTAAAATTTAGCTTGACTTTAATATTAGTTGGACAGAGATCATTCAAATGGAAAAATGTATTGAATTACATAGTAGTGACCAATTTTTTCCTTGTTTACAAATTCACTGAGATCGTTTATTTTTGATGGGTCAAATAAGAATACTAAATAACAAGGCGGCTTGGAACTTAAGGCATATTTTTCATTGTATTACTACTTTTCACCGAAATATAACATTTGTTTTTTCTAACTAATGGTCAAGTAGCCTAGAACTCGTATTATGTATGTATAGAAGCCGTTTTGATATGCCCACTTCTATGACGGCGAATCGTCGCGCCTTTCCTGCCACCGTTTAACTCCAATCCATAACGGTGGCGCTTATGGCGCTCGGCAAGCTCTTCGCCTCTTCACTTTTGTTTTGTAGCATTGACTAGTACTCTGACTATATATTATATGAGTTGAAATTAAATTTTATTTTTTGCAGAAACTTTCTGATAGGAGAATAACCGCCGAATAACATAAGCGTGAGTAATGCTCTTCGGTATGAAACTATGTAGAATGCATTAACTTTAAATTGCAGGATCTAAATGAAATTTCGGCATTTTTCCAACATGTTACCTTTTTCATGCAGTTTGCTAACATAATCGACTCTACGCAGAGTTTGGGAAAGAAAGTGGGAATAACATCATTACAAAAGTATTGACAAAACTACCAAATAAAAATATTTTGCAATAAAAAATGCAAATATCACGAAAATTACCAAATTGTGTCTAAATAGAAGACGCTTTTACCGATTATGTTCCTTATAGGACAAATTTTTTTAAATTTCTTAAATAAATACAGTCCGCGCCACCAGAATAGGGTTAAGCATTTTGACGGAAATAACTGCAAAGTTTTGCAACAAAAAAGGGTGGAGAGGGCTGTGCCATTATTTTATATTGCATACAAACGTTTTTTAAGAATATAGTGGAACAAATGAGTGAAAAATATTTACCGTACCACTGTGAAGACTACTTTTGTTTGCCTCGTCAAAAATGCATATACTAAAAATGCGTCGCCAGAATAGGTTCAAATAAAACATTAGTTATTTTCAATATAAAAAGATATTTTATATTTTTTTTTTTTTTTTGTACTTCCGCCTTTGCCTACAATTACTTCATAAATGCGTTTAGGCATAGATTTGTACATGGACGTGATATATTTTAAATTAAACTCATTCCAAGCCTCTTTTATCGCCAAAATTAAAGTGGCTTTATCATCATTACCTTACTTATTGTTTTGTCATTATTACCGACCGGACTCGTACACTTTTCTTACAAGCCATCCCCACACGTTTTCAATGATATTAAAGTCTGGCAAGTACGGTGGCCACTCTAAGACATTGATGTTTTGCTCGCTTATCTATGATTTTACAACCTTTGCATTGCGAATAGGAGCATTGTGTTGTTGGAACGTCCATTGTAATTATAAAAAATGTTGCGAAAAGCCTTTTGAAGTACCTCTTTGTAGCATTTAGCATTCATTTTTGTCGTTAAAAATTGTAAATCGACTTGGCCATAGTAGGAGATCGCTTCTGACACCATTGCTCTTCGTTCGTAACTGTGTCGACGGTCCAAATGTAATTTTTCTTTTCTTAGATCATGCAAAATAGAAGAATAAACTTCTTCTCATCAAACAATACGACCGAATACCACTCCTTGTTCCAAGTCATGTGTTTGTTACTTACCAAAGTTTAATTGTTTTTCTCCCCGATCAGGATTTAATGAAGATTTTTTCTATAATTTTTTTCGTTTTATGTACTCGGCTCCTTTAATTACTCGTCTCACTGTAGAGAAACTGGCAGGCACGCCCATTTTAGCCTTAATTTTTGGTACAGAATCAGTAAAGTTGGAGGCAGACCTAAGGATCTGCAAGAGATGTGTCAACATGGGTACATCCCTTCATATTCATTCCATAGCTCTCCTTATCTCTTAAAAATTTGGCTACTAAATTTTGGCTTCGTTCGACCTTTTCAGCAATTTGATGAGTTGTAAGCTTTTCATAGTGTAGCACTAGAATCTTCGTTTTTTCTTCGGTGCTAAGAACTTTACCGCGACCCATAATCGTTTAATCAATTTAACTTAGGCGTATAAACTGATAATACTTGCTGAATAAAATTGGGTGGAGAAGTTGCAGCTGATTGATTGCAGCTGGGGCAAATGAGCTGTTGTTGTTATTGCTGCAATCAATTTAATGTGGTGATCGACACTGCACCCGGTTGGAAATTTCCAGAGTAGGTTTGAGGTAATCTTCTGTACCACTGGGAAGGCAAGTCGACCTGCTGATGAATGTTATGCCGCCTTTTAATCATATAATTTCTCAAGAGATTTGAGAAATTATTTGGCTGTAGGTTGTGAAATAAACGAAATTAAGATTGTTAATTCCAATTCAATATATGTAAGTATATTTGGGAAGCTGTGATACTTACCGCTTGAACTGTGCAGAATAACTGACTTTTGGTTTCTACAATTTATGGTAGTTACAAGTGTAATTTTTGGCTTTCGTTAAATATTATCTGAACAATTATCTTATGAAAAATTCACAATATCTTTACCCCAAAAGGGGCAAAAAGGTAGTATAAAGCACAATTTGATTTAATCTTATATTAGGTATGTTCATAGATCGTTTGCAAATTCATTTTAAATTCATTACTAAATTCATTTTTAATAAGTTTTTATAAGAAAGATTGGTATAAACATTATTTATAAAAAGTTTTTAGTAAAAGGGTAAGTATAAAAATCATGTTTACACACTTGCTTTTCCGACAATCTTATAAAATCTAACTCAATTATCTATAATTTACGCCCTTAAATCTATTCTGGTGGCGCGGACTGTAGTTTACAAATGGAGCTTCCAATAGCGAAAAGGCGGCTTCATTAAAAAAGTTACTAGATAAAAAATTTGTTTGAAGTACGAAAATGTTTAGATGTCAAAAACGCGGTCCAACCAAGCAAACGCTCAAATTTTTAAGGATTCAACGTTACGCAGAGAAAGCAATTCTAAAATTCGAAAAACGCAGAGAAGTGCCATAATAAAATAACGACCTGTAGAACGGAGAATTTGATAGCGAAGATAACTAAATTTTTGATTCGTTGGATTATTTTTTTAACAATCGTGTCGACATAATAAAATAGGTAAACAGTATCAGGGGCGTAAAGCGATTTCTTCAACTTTCTTCTAATATAAAATAACGTTTGGCGCAATAGAACGTGCATATTTAAAAAATAGGTTAAAAAATAAATACAAAAAGTATAGTTAAAATAAATCTAAGGTATTGTAAAGTAATAAATGGAGTTTACTTTTTAAAAATAACATCATCTAAATGGTTACCCGCTAACCGCAAACGAAAATTATTGAAAACTTTATTCAGTAATACTGGTGTAATGGCTGCCATTTCACCACGGATATTCTCCTTGAGCTGAACGATGTTTCTTGGATTATTACTGTAGACTTTGTGTTTGAGGTGTCCCCACAAAAAAAATGTCAAGAGGCGTCAAGTCTGGACTACGAGGGGGCCATTGGATATCAACTCTTTTCGAAATCAGTCTGCCAGGGAATATCTGCTTCACCACTGCCATGGAGTCATTTGATGTGTGACATGTAGCTCCATCTTGTTGGAACCAAGTTCTATAATTCACTATTCTTGAACTATCAATTTCTGGAGCCAAAAATCCGTCCAACATCTCAACATAGCGTTCCGTATTAACCGTGACGTTTTTGGCCCCGCGCATTTTCCAAGAAAAAAGGACCAATTATTCCTCTGCCAGAGATTGCTGCCCATACTGTCACTTTAGGACTATGCAATGATTTCTGGTGTTTGATTTTGGGATTTTCACTGTTCCAATAACGACAATTTTGACTGTTTACGAACCCATTCATAAGGAAATGAGCCTCGTCAGAGAAAAGGATATTGCCAAAATTGGAAAATCGATTAAGCATTTCATTAGCAAATGCGAGCCTTGCTATGAAGTCAGACTCTTTCAATTCTTGTGTTAATTGCAGCTTATATGGATGCAGTTTAAGATCCAATGTTAAAATTCATTGCAAACTTCGTCGCGATAATTGTAAGACAGACGATTTCTTGCGAGTCGACATTTGTGGATTTCCTCGTACTGACTCCATAACTCTTTCAACATTGTCTTCGGTCCTAGATGTTCTTGGGTGTTCGGCAATTTTCTGCTTTCGAAAAAAAATGGATCAAAGAAGTAGCCTGCGAAATTTGAAAATTCACCTTTTTTTTGGACACACCTCGTATAATTATATTATTATTAAATATATTAATACAAAATATATAATATAAAATATATTAGAACAGGCAATTGAAGTATGATAAAATTTCGAACCGTTGGCTTATTTATTTTTGAATGCCGGGAGGAGTTACCTCATTGGGTTGGGCAAATTTTGTTTTTGTTTTTTTTTTAGCTTCCTATCAGCTTCGATATTTACTTTTAAGAAATGATGGACGAAACCCCGCATTGACTCTCGATAAGTTAAAATTTACTGTAAATATACCTTAATATGATAGTAGATGGTAGCGAATTGAAACTGAGTGAAATTGGCGGTACTAGTCAGATCTGAAATATATCGGGGATCAACTTTTAAAAACATTGTTGGGACAGTAATATATTCACAAAATAAAATAAAATAAATTGCAGTTCTTTGTTGATAAAATTTACTTTTTTAGTTATACAAAAAGGTTTTACTTTTGTACTTTTAGCTTCTTATTAAAATTGGCTTGAATTGTTCTTGGATGGCGCCTAAGGTTTGGCTAGCGTATGGTTGAGTTGGTATCAATCAAGTGAATTTTGCTGAAAAAAAATTTTTAAATTTTTATACGTTACTGACATATCTAGAGTACATAGATTTACATAAAACTTTTAACACATAAATTGCTTTGCGCTTTTCCAATTTTATTTCAATGTTAGCTATTCGATTAAAGTGAATTTTTCACTTCAAATGAAAAAACTAATAAATATAAAATTATTCTCCTAAATACCTATCAATTACACACACACACACACATGTATATAATTTCATATCAATTTCAATTTCCATACATGAAATATTTCCTGTGAAATTTCATTATGGAAATGTCAGTATTTCATAACAAATAAAAATGTAGAGAAAACTTCAAATACAAACGAGCAGAAACTTTTATCAAGCACTACTTTCTGTTGGTATCAGTATTAAATTACAATTCATGAAACGTGTTCGGAAAGCTCGAACTTTTTTTTTGCAAATATTCGTATAGTTACTAAACTAACATACAGTGTGGCTCACCAATTGTGCTACAATAAGAAATTGAAATAACTTTTCTTTAGTCAATATATTTCATTTAATTATTTTTTATTTATTGTATTGTTTGTTACATAAAAAATTCAATTTTATTTTATAATACTAATTGGTTTTAAATCACGCTAGATCGTAAATGACCTTCTTAATCATTCACGCATATGTGACACTTGATAGAAAATTATTTATTGCGACCTGGAAGTTTAAACTCGGGATCTCCTCAATTATAATTTCAATGGACTACGTCAAATTCCTTGATAGCGTTTTGTACACCTCTTGCTTGACATAACCCCATAAAAAGGCCTGGTCAGTCAGGTCAGGTGGTCTTGGGGGCCAGTGAAAAGTGGAGTTACTGGATATTAATTTGTTAACAAATTTTCGTTGGAGTTGCGCCATAACCGGTCTGGCTATGTACGAGTATGTAGTTGCTCCATCTTATTGGAATCAAATGCAGTTGAAGCGGATACGTCTTCGACGAAGTTGTTGGTAAAAAAAAACTCCTTTAATATCTTTAAATAATGGTACCCATTGACAGTTCACAGTGAGAGTTGTCAGCAGCACGATTCGTACGTCATACTGTAGAAACTCAAAGCTTAAATTAAAAAAAGGGTCAATGGGTGCTGTTCATTTTGAAGTTAAAGCATAAATCGGCAGAATGCTGTATTATTATGGCAGCCTCTGTATGTTACAGCTATTGTGATGAATACCACTCAACATGCAGAGGCTGCCACAACATTCATATCATAATTATAGATCTCTATTTGAATTCGGTTCATCTCCTCTTGCCTTATGATTCACACAATAAAGTTCATCAATCAATATTGGAAATGTGTACCAAGATCATGACATGACTGAGCAAAATGTTTTATTTAAATTTCATTTCGAAATTATCCTGATATATTGGATTATCATTACATGTCTTGTAAGTTTGGATGAGATTGGTATGATATGCAATACATCCTACTCAACCACCTATGCTTTTTGGACATCTATTGTAGTGTGTGAGCTGTCACAACTATCTCTTAACAAGAAAAGATAAATAATGGAGGGAATTACAGTGTCCTCAAGAAGGTAGTGTGAAAAATAATTGTTATTGGTGCCATTTTCTACAAAAAACATGAAATCAATAATATTATTCTGAAATGGCATCCTTTGCAGTTGTGCAATATTGACACCATAAAAGATGTTAACACGGGGGATTGATCGGACGGTGTTTTTATTTCATATGAAAGATAGTGAGAAACACGGGGGTTAAAAAATTTATGATGCAATGATTTTCATTTATTGGCAATGTTTTACCTTTTATTTCTGAGGTTTACAAAATGAAGATTAGTTTACTAAACAGGGATTTAAACGCTTAAATACGAAGTTTGTGTATCGGATGTAAAATGAGTACTGATGTTTGGGCGATCGCTAGTTGAGAGTTAGAGTACCGCTTTATTACACTGCAAGAACGGTGGAGTGAAGGCCGTGTTGGGCGTGTACTTAAAAACAACAACAGGTATCAACTTACAGGTATCAAAAAAGTACTTACAAAAGTAGTCGCTTTGAGGAATCTATTTAGCATATGTATTTCAATTTTTCCTTTTAAACAAGTTCAATTTATTTGTTCATTTATATATAATTTATCTATATCTTTATATATATAATTCTACTGTACGGGTGTTGTCAGTGAACTCCTCCTAAACGGCTGGACCGCTTTGCATAAATTTTTGTATATGCATCTGGGTGGTGACCGGGATGGTTTAGATTTACAATTCGGTCCAATTGGACAAAGGGGCGTGGTACCTCCCATACAAACAAAAAATTAAAAATCAATTATTTCTGCTCCTGCTTACGGTATTTGAACAAAATTTGGTGCGTAGGTTTGGTGTACATATCTTAAGTGCTACTGCAAATATGGGCGTCATTGGACAATGGGGCGTGGCACCTCCCATTCAAACCATAAATTAAATATCCAATATTTCTGCTCCTGTTTACGGTATTTGAACAAAATTTGGTACATCGGTTTGGTGTACATATCTTAAGTGCTACTGCAAATATGGGCGAGATTGGACAATGGGGCGTGGTACCTCCCATAAAAACCATAAATTAAATATCCATGGCCTTTCTCATTATAATGGACCGATTGGCATAATTTATATTACATATATGAATATATATATTATATTATTATTTATATATAATTTATATATTTATATATAATTTATTTATTTATATATAATTTAGAAAATTAGCAGACACGATTTTTTATACTTATCGTTGATGTTGTCTGTTCTGTGGTCCAAAAAGCAACCGTTTTAAAATGGCAAAAGCTATGTGCAAGTTGAAGAGTGCTTTGTCACAAATATGTTTTAAATTTTAGTAAATTTTCAAGTCATACAGTACGACCTCTACTCAACGTATGCGAAAACACAGCGTTAATGATCTCATTAGTCAAAATACAATAACCTAGTGAGTCGGGGCGTATGTGTACTATATTCAATGCACAATTTCTTTCAGTGACCGCAACAACAGCAACAATTTAGTATTGATATGGATGGTCTGATTTGTATCAGGGGTTAGGATACTGGGAGCTAAAAGAGTACTTTAACAGTGCTGAATGTAGTTATAGGATCTAATTAAATCTTGAAATAGAATTTTGAAAATAATAACACTAAATGATATTACAATGATGATATGCTAGGTTATGAATATTATAATAGTAACTTTAATTCGTTTATTAAAATTAATAAGAAATGGTGCTTTTACAATTTGATTTATATGGGAAAAAAATCGTTCTCAGAAATCAAATGAAAGTTGAAGGAATACATATATTTCCACAAACAATATGAATGATCTGCTTTAAGTTAAACATGCATCGTTTTTTTTTTTTTTGATAACTTGTTGTCATGATGAAAGTAATTCCAATGTGGCAAAAAATTGGGGCTGCCAATTTTCACAAGATTCTCTTGAGGTTACTTTCTGCAAGTTTTATTAAACACTGTTTATGAGAAACTAACGATTCCATATCGTCCCACCTACGCACTATTAAATACGCGTTCCCATTTCTATTCCTTTAACTGTTACAAATATAGCTTTATTTCAGCACTCAAGTAGTGATATAATTCGTGAGATGTACACTTGAACTCTCGTGATGTGGCTAACACAGTTCAGTGCTTATTTTGATCTCATTCCGTTAAGAACAGTGCGAGACTTACACTCTCACCTCAAAAAAAAAAAGGAAATATATCGCACCCTAAATACAAAAGGGGCACAACTCTAAATTCTCTATTATTCAGTAGAGGCAAAAAACCGTTTATGTAAAAATGGTTGCAATATTTAAAGAAAATATTGTTTCATTATGAAAAAAATGCAATATTGAAGAAGGTTATGCTATATTTTTTTCAAATTTTTATAGTAGTTAGAGATGTGTAATGTGAATCAGTTTATGGGAAAAAGCAGATTTCGACAATTTTTGAGTTGTGCCCCTTTTGTATTTAGGGTGCGATATATGACGACATATATATGTAAGCAGAAAGGTAAACCGTTCAATAAAAAGAAGTTTCTATCGAAATTCTAACCACCCGTGTTTTCATTTTCTAACTTCTAATTTTCTTTGAAACCACTTGTTATAACGCCCCGTATTAACAAACACAAAGCGAAACCTTTCTGGCAATTCGGTCACAATCAATTTTTCTTGATGTTATCGTAAGTAGCCCACTTTCCATTTCTAGTTATCCTGCGCTTCAGAAATGGCCCGATTCTTTTGCGATTCAATGTCAGTTTGCACATGGACGTGTGGCATCCCTACATCGAGCTTTATTTCAGTAATCCCTATGTTTTTATGCATTTTATTGCTTCCGGACAATCAACATAGCGCCTTCATGATGGCCAATAGATTTGATGATTTCCGTTATTCTATAAACATTTTTGAAAAGTTCAAATTTGAGATTAAAATTACCATATCACAATCGGCAAAACCAAAATTGCGCATAATTGGCTATAACAACATCAATACCATAACCGCTTTTCACATTTTCAGCCGTTTGATTTGTGTTTTTTGCTTTTATCGAATATAAATTTTAAGATTTGAAGCATTTTATCTTTGCTGATATCCGTTTTTGACACGAGCTCAAACAATAGAGAGGCAGGTAATCACAAAACTGCGTGTTTGAGTGAGAAATCTTACCTTTTCAATGCTGTCTAGCATAGTCGCATGGTATAAGAATATAAGGTAACGCAAATGAGAAACAAAAATATTTAGTTCTGCGCAGATGACGTCACTCGGCTTTGTGTGCTTTTGGTTTAGAATATGTAGATATATGAATGTAAGATTATAGATTATGCTGATATACATTTTTCTGAAATAAATCTAAATTATTTAAACAATATGCTTTGTGTAAAAGACACGAAGAAGCTTTTTATTCATTTTATAATTTTGTTTATTTTTCGTCGTTTTTGGTAGGTCGTGTTTTTAATATTTTCATTTAATTTATGTATTGTAAAATACATACGAGACCTAAAGAATAATTTTTTAACAATTAATTCAAATTATTATCACTTTTTCACTTAAATTCACTGTTGTTTAACGTTCTGTCTAGCCGAGTGACGTCATTCCCTTCTTTGTTTACATTTCCCAAGAATAACGGACCTGCGCAATGCGTAATCTCTTTATATCATTCTTGGCATAGTCGGATTATACTAGAGATACAGATTACAAGCCAATATATATGAGAGAAATAATGGATTTATTTTTTACTATGCCATATGTTAGTATTGATCATTGGGAGTTAAAAATTTTAGAATTTTTGCAAACTCAGATGGAATTGTAGTCTGTGAACTAAGTTCATACCTGTATGTAAAAGGGGAAGGCACGAAAATAACAATATAATATTAAAAGAAGTTTATAGGATTTCCGTTTCTTCCATATTGGCAGTAATGTACCGGAAAGCTGAATTTAACCGCGATCGATTATTATACTACGATTATTATGCTACTAAAGTATTGATAATTCTTTGATCTATTAGATTACTTAGATGCTATGCAACACTCCCTCGATAACCAAGAGAGGGTATCCGCTTCATATGCCTTTTGGAATGAACATTCCGCGACAAACAAATATCTAATGAGAGTGATAAACAATGAGACGGCAACGATGGCCTACAGATCAAATGAAACTCTCCATACAATGTTCTCAAGAAAAAAAAAACAAACAAACTTGACGCCGATAACGTTTTCTACGAATTAGTGTGCAATGGGAACGAAAGTAACGAATACAAGAAGGTATACGTAGGAAAACTAGGAGTAAGGTTAGCAAAGCCCAAAGCGGATATTAGGAAGAGGAAAAAAGCAACTGCACTTTCTCAACATGCAATAGAGTATGGACATATGATAAATTTTGACAGTGTAGAAATACAGGGTGTCCGTCGGGAAGGTATACTACTTTGTTTTGCCGCCATTTTGGTAAACATTAGTCTTGACAGTTCATATTTGGCAGTCGTGAAGTAGAGACGTGGCAAATTTATTATGGAAAAATATTTGATAAATCAACGTGTTTTAATCGTTAAAACATTTTATCAAAATCAATCATTGATTACAATGACGATGAGAAAGTTACGTGAAATTTTTGGTAGAAACAACATGCCAACATGACGCATTATTTATCGTGTAGTGAATAATTTCGAAGAAAGAGGGTCTGTAGCTGATAGAGCCAAGCATGGACCACAACGTAGTGCAAGATCAGCTGAAAACATTACTGCTGCTCAAGAAAGTGTTCAAAACAATCCATCAACTTCAATTCGACGCCGTGTTCAGGAGCTGAGTCTTCAAAGAACAACTTTTTGCACAAGGATTTGCTTTTGTTTTCATTTAAGATTCAGTTGAGCCAAGGGCTTCTTCCACAAGACCATTTACGCCGCTGCACATATGCCAATAGGATGTCACAGTTCGCCCATGACAACCCCGATTTTCATGAAAAAAACATGATCAGTGACGAGGCACATTTTCATTTGAATGGATATGGAATAGTCGGTTCTGGGCATAGGGAAACCCTCAAATTACTTATTCAGTCACCTTTGCATCCATTAAAAGTGACAGTCTGGTGTGCAATTTGGTCAGGAGGAATCATTGGACCTGACTTCTTTGAAACTGAAAACGGCGTAAAGCTAACTGTCAATGGGGAGCGATATCGTGAAATGATTGAAAACTTTTTAACACCACAACTGCATGCTTTGTGCTTGTAGTATCAAGAAGACGGTACCACATCGCATACAGCCAGGATTAAAATGGAATTACTGCGAGACCTCTTTCCACAACAAAATATTTCAAGAAATCTGCTCCAGATTTCTTTTTGTGGGGATATTTGAAAAGCAAGGTTTATGCAAGCAAACCAGAAGCGTTTGAGCAACTCAAACAAAATATTAGTAATGAAAATAATGAAATATCGCATGAAATGTGTAAGAATATAATGAAAAAATGTGCTCAAAAGGGCTCGCATTTGTGAAGCTAACAGAGGCGGGCATTTATCTGGTATTGTATTCCATACATAATTGCCGACATCAAATAAAACGTTTATCAGTATAAAATTCATTCTCTTTCATTTAATCAAAAACTATAAACAAACAAAGTAGTATACCTTCCCGACGGACACCCAGTATTAGACAGAGAGAAGAAAATGGATACGAAGGTACACTTTAGAAAGTTTAAGAATACAACAAAAAATAAATACGTGTGTCAATACTAAAGAGGACAAAGACCTGACGAGACTGCAACATTCCGTAGCGATACTTTGAAGAATTAAGTTATGTGGTATTGGTTATTAAGTTTTGAACTGTGTTTTGTTTATGTTCTGGGATCATTATTTTTATTAATTAATTATTGTGTCGTGCTGTCCAGTTTTTTGCTAATATATGTAAGTAATTGCCACTACTATGTAAAAACAAATTGTAAGTTGAGAACAAAAAACACTGAAAATTACATAATAGAATACAACCTAACGTATTTTTTACACAGGAATTTTCAATAAAAGTTTTTCTCCTGATGAAGTTGGGAAAAAAGCCAACGAAACGTTGAGAAATAAATGATGAAATAAATTTGTTTTATTTGCATCAGGGAAAACTCTGACCAGAAATAGCCCGTATAAACACAAAAGAAGAAACAGTATTTGGTTGCTAACCCAATAAAGTGAAAAATTTTTTCGTTTTTGTCATCGACTGGTCCGGATACATAACGTACCAAGATTGGGTGCTACCAGCTGAAAAGTTTTGAAAAACCCCATAAAATTTATAAAGAAGATTTGAAAATGAAAACATTGGCCAAAACAATTTTGGAATTTAGATGTGCAGTGGAAAGATGTTGATGCATTTTTTTTCAAAATTACGTCTCCTATTCTGTTGCATAGTGTAATAAATGTATGCTTAAATGGATTCACTACAAATGGCAAGTGTTCTCACATCAACCCAATTTTATAACAGGAATGTGTTTTTGGATAAATCATCTCAATTTGTGGCAGGAATATTCATTGTCTTGCCATTTTCAGTATTCCGGAAATATATTAATGATCAAACACATCTGATGGCATTATATTATAAATATGTTATCGCGTTATAATAGTTTTGGATGGAAAAATTATTACATTAAGAAATATGAATTTGCTAAAATTTACAATTTCCATATTTCACCTAACCCATAGAAATCAATAACTAAATGTTTTATCTGTTTCAAAAGTATAATCTTATCAAAGTTGACAAGAAAGTTTAAGAGTGTAACTTATCCAACAACACAACAATAAAATCTGACAACAGCTATAACATTCAAAGGAAGCAACCAACACTGATAGCTGTGATGCCATTTATGATGATGTTATTTGCATAAAAATATTTTATTCTATTTACATATGAATATTGCTTTAATTCAATAACAAACAAATGACCATGTGAAACAAGAGCCAGATATGGGCTAATTTTGAATTTTGATATTTTGTTTGCTTTTCTACATAGAAACCATCAGTGGATGCCCAACATCGTTATTTCATATTCAAATAGCATTGACAGGACCATAAGGTAAATAAACATAGGGCCAATGTGAACAATGATATTGTATGAAATACGTTTCAATTATGTAAATTTGAATACATGAATACATTCCTGTAAGTTAATAAAGATATTTAATCAAATTTATGGAAATACATTTAATACAATCCTACAAATTATGGGATAGCGTTTATTTGAATACAAATTTGTTAAATGGAATAGTAATGTAAGTGATATAAAACGAGACGGTATTAAATTTCAATACGAAATGATGTTGGATCACTTTTGGAATTGTGGTATATTCGATGGTAAATGATGTATCGTAGATTTACGAGTATGTGTGATAGCTTGATAGCTTCCCGTGGTGATACTTGTGTAGCTACATCTGAGTGCAATGTTAAAATAATGAGAAGAAATACCAATTTTTACATTCAATTCCACTCTCTGTATCCTCGCAAAAGTGGAAGATTCGTGTGTAATCATTGATTTTAAGTTCCAAATAGTTATTGGGAATGATTGGTAGGGCTGAAAGCCATTCCCATTTTGCCATTTTTGCTGGATAGTTAGAAAAGTTTTGCCACATTTATACATTTTTTAAATATAAAGTTATCCACACACATAAAACTATGACTTCGAGGAAACTTTTATTTCATTATAATGCTCGGACCTTGCAATTATATACGAAATACTCGTACAATGGCATTTAAATAACAACCTCAGGATTGGTTGCAGCAGTGGATCCTTTTAATATAATTGTCGGAAAAATACTGCTAAATAATACCTCCACACAATAATGCACACCAAACAGCTACTTTTTGTGGATGCAGCGGCTTTTCCACAAGCACTTCTGGGTTTTCCGAGTCCGATATGTGAAAATTTTGCTTGTTGACGTAACCACCGAATGAGATATGAGCCTCATCGCCAAAGAAAATTTTGTTCGATTGAAAGCTGACGTTTGAATCACCAATTTTGTAGTAAGTTTTAACTATTTTTACGCGTTCTTCAGCTACGATTCATATTCGTAAATGGCAAATCTCTCACTATATAAATAATTAACACTTCAGATGATAGGTGTTTAACAGCTGATAGCTTTGCCAGATCGGTGAATTTGGAACCGTTACATGGATAACCCTTGTGTCGTACACTGCGTGGGCCTTTCTGTTTGTAATAGAAATACTTATCTTAAATCTTACAAAAAAAAAAAAAAATATTAGCACATACTAAATGGTGTAATTTCGAAATTTTTTAGTATTTTAAGACTTGATTGATTTTGGTTTGGGAATATATGGCTTTCAAGATTTAATTTTTGGCGCAATTTTTAATGAAATGAAGTTGTGTTTTAGACATCGTTTGGACTTCTAAATGCTTTAGAATATTTTCAATATTTCAAAGTCAGTTGAGGGAGTTCTGACATTTATCTCAAATTACATAATTGAAAGTGAACAGTGCGTTTATTCAAAAAGAAACTCTAGTTTTGAGATCTATTTAACACATTTGTTGCGTTCTAAGATGTAATTTCTTCTGATGCAGTTTTTTAAAGGAATAGCTAAATAAAAACATCTCTTAATGAAGCTCCCAATTCCTCGTAACGTATGTTCCCTGGTTTCTATCTATAATGAGTAACGAATATTTCAGCGAGATATTATTTAGAGATGTCAAAAGAGTTTTTGTTTCCAGAGTTCAAATCTGTTGGTTTAAAAAGGTTGGTGGAGCCACGCCTATTCCAAGAGTATTGCAACGAAAATTCGTCAATAAATTGATTTCAAGGAATTCCATATTCTGTTGATCGCCAAGGACTCCCGACATGATTGCAATTGGTATGCATTTATTAGGTTGTTACAAGCACGAAATTTGCAAAACAAAACCATCCAATTTAGATGATTTAAAACGTTGCATTCGAATGACAATTGAGACAAATCCCACTGCAACTTTCCTTACAATAATGAAGAATAATGTCACGCCGAGCGTGGATGTCATTTATATACATTTATTTTCAAAAATTGTTAAACTATATTATGGTGAAAATAATTATAGAAAAGTAATTTATATGAATTTGAAAAAAATTCATACAGATGTTATAGATCTGCCATACCAATTTCATATTTTGATCCTGTACGCTCTGGACGTTAACTCGTTGTTAAAACCTAGATTAGATATTAAATATAAATAGATTTGTAGTGAGCCGCGGTACGATGGTTGGTACAGACGACCATCGTTTGCATGATCGCGAGTTCAATCCCTTACACAACTATCTATCATTATATTAGCGGCAGTTACTTCGATATATCGGGCAAATACTTCGAGTAGTGAAGAAATCGACAGTTCTAACAAATGATTCTTCAATTGTGACGTTCGACATCCATGTTAAATTATAGACCCCATTGAGTGAGTCTAAAAATGGAAGCTCACTGAATGTAGGAAGGCCTCCCATACCTCATAGAACAACAGAATGCGTGTAAGCTCACTGAATGTAGGAAGGCCTCCCATTTCTCATACACGGGATGCCAGGGAATTTGTATGCACTATAAAGCATTTATATCTTTTTCTTCCTAACAAAACATTACTAAATTGTTTTAAGTGCCCTCATTTACCTCCTTGTATGTCAAACGGAGTGCTGTGGTGTTTCCATTTCGCTCCATATTCGACATGTAGTTCTCAGTTGTGGTCTGAGTGGCATCATTATCGAATTTTAATTTAGTGCTGGCTCTTAAAGCAAAAGAGCTACGCTAAATCAAAAGTCATTTTTGAATTTCAAGAAACCACAGGATTCCGTGGATGTGAACTAAAACTAATGATAATTGCATTTGTTTGCAACTTTAACCATTAAATTCATTCACATGTGATGTGCAGAAAATATCAATAAAGATAGTATTGGAACCAGTAAACATTTATTTACTCTTCGGTGTTATTTTAGAGTTGATAATGTATCGTGCACTGATGAAACGATTTGAGACTCTATTTTATATTTTATATATTGAATTCATCATATTTCATATAATTCATTCATTATATTTTTGATTGAATTCAATAAATGTAAAATTAATTAACTGATTAAATATAACTAATTTATAAACGGGAAAAATTATGAAAATGAAAAGCGAAAGTTTTGAAATGTCGAAAACAGTACATTGTGGACCGTAAGAGTCGTCGTCTGGCGAAATTACTCTAGTATGAAAAACTTGACTCGAGGATTCGTTCCAATTCATGTACTAACATGGGATGCGTGATTGTTGAGGTATTTTGGGCAAAAAAGAAAAGCTATGTTGGTATACCATACTTCATCTATGACCTGATGGAATACAGTTCGTGATGGAGAGTTTATAAACTTCAGTTTGACCAAACATTTAACGCTCTATTAATAACCTAAATATTATTTAAAATATCATTTAAAGATTTACTTTCACAGCCGCAAGAAGTAAACAGAAATGTATTTTGATACTTTATATGAAAACAAAAAAAACCAAAAAAAGGAATAAATTTATTACGTTTTATTATTATTATAACAGGCCCCCCTTTTCAATTTATTTTAAATAATTTTTGATGCATCTCTGTGCACATGCCTTTTTACTCAGACACCCGATGCTGAAAAAAGTAACTATCATAGCTTCTTAGTTTCATAGCTTCACTTCAGCCTAAAGAACAATACATGGACGCAACACTTGCTGCATCTTCGAGATAGATTCTATTCGGGGAAAGTCTGCTCCTTCGTTTACGACTGTAAAATGTTGAATAACAGAATCTAAACGAGACCGTACGAGCTGCCAAGATGAACACCGTAGTGGTCGACCATTTGAGGTGTCCATGCCAGACACTGCTAAGAAAATTCACAAAATGGTATTAGATGATCGTCATGGTATTGGATGATAGGCATTTCAAAAAGTGCTATACTTCGTACAGTGACCGATGATGAAGGTGAGAAAGATGTCCTCAAGATGGTTGCCGTGTTTGCTCTCAATGGAGCAAAAATAGCGTCGTAAAGATGTTTCAATAGAGTGTTTGACAATGTTCTATAACAATAAAGTCGAATTTCTGCTTCGGTTTATAACCATGGATGAGACATGGGTCCACCACTTCACATCTGAGGCAAAGGAACAGTCAAAGTAGTGGACTAGAATGGCAGAATCGTGTCCAAAAAAGGCGTAGACAGTTCCATCCGCAGGTGAAGTCATGGCGTTTGTTTTTTTTTTTTTTTAGATAAGCATGGGATTGGTTTTACTAGTTATATTTAGTATGGAAAACCCATCAACGGCAAATATTTTGCTAATTTATTACAGCTTTTGAGTTATGAAATTCTAGAAAAAGGCCACATTTGTTGAATAAGAATGTGTTGTTTTATCAAGATAATGCTATACTTCACATATTCATTATTGAGATGACCAAAATTAATGAACTTAAATTCGAATTGCTTCATCATGCATCTTATTTGATAGATTTGGATCCATTGGACTATTTTCTATTTCCAAATTTGAAAAAAATTGTAAAAGATGGTGGTAAGATGGAGCCTGCGATTGATGGCTGTTTTAAAGAGTTTGACAATTCTTACTATAAGCAGGGTATTGAAGCTATTGAATATCTCTGGAAAAAGTATATCGAGCCAGAAGCCGACTATGTTAGAAAATATCATAGATCCGCTAGTTTTGGGACTGCTTTCGCATCTAGTTGATACTCAGGACTCTTTCACTAACTTAGTGTAGATTCATGTTTATAGACCGATTGTAAAATAAAAAGGCAACCGGAAATTAGTTGTGTTTAAAATGAGTATAGAATTTGGTAGTTATCATGACTGAAATAGCTTCATTCCAATGCAGATACGAATTCAATTAGAACTGTAGCCAAAAAATTCGGTTCTGTGAACCATCCACACTTATGTCGGAAAATCATTTTCGGTGCGAAAGCAAATAGTCCTTCAAATGACATAAAATTTTGTTAAGCAGTAGAGTAGTTTCAATTAGATGAACTAACTTACATACATATATGAGTATGTGCTATATTGCTAGGTTCATTTCAAAAACACTCTGAATTAGAATACAATAAAGGATGAAAATTACAACTTTCTGAAATTTTCCATTTAGAAATTGTAATAAGCCATTTGACATTTGTCAAGTCGGTCAATCTGTATGAATATTCGTTACCTTAATGGCAATGCAGTCCACTTCTAGTCAATAATAAGTTTACGAAATGAACGTAAAGTGCTAAACTGTAATAAATTTAGAATGGAAAATATGACCCTGGGTATTTACGGGTTAAATTAGATAATTTGTATGGGAGTTACTAGAGAGGGACTGGTTATCCGGTAGCTATTTTTTTCAACTGTATAAAGCATTATAAGCAATAAGCATTATAAATAATGCAATTGCCGACCATGTCAGTACCCCGGGTTTTTCAATTTTTGATTATAGACAAAAGATTTAATTTTTGAAAACACCTCATTTGTATAGGAGGTATCAGATTGAGTGTGGTAAGGTCCATCACTGTCATTCTTTGTATTCGGTTCCCCAGATGCATGGCTTTTGCCAAGTTTAAATGAATTCATTATAACACTTTGAAAGATATAAAGCTATGAATGTTGGGATTACATCGGTCTTTTGTATCATGGACACCAAAAGGGGTGCGGTTACTTGATTGATTTTACCCATTTTAAACAGAGAATTACAAATCACATAAATTTAGGCTACTGCAGCTTACTGATTTGAAATTATCGAGCAAGAGTGTATTTTGAAATATTATTCAATTTGTATGGAATATATCGGAAGAGGAGCGATAGGGTGATCTATTTTGATTTTGACTAACGCTTAATAAATACAAAGTTTGACCAAATTTGGCGCAACTACACAAAAGCTATGAACTTGCGAACATACTTGTTAATTCGGTTATTTGTATGGGAAGTACCAGAAGGGACGTGGTTAGTCACCAGATTTTCTCAATTTTGCAGGACATTATAAAACAATACAATAGATAAACGTTTGCGTTAAAAGGCAAAAGTTAAAGGGAAAAACTGCATTTAGGAAAATCTTATCAGAACTGTATATTTCGATATAGTCTCCTCAATATTTATAACAGTAAATCATCATCAAAGTACTATATGGTGATTTTTTAATCATAGTTTTTTTTTTTAAATCGAGTAAAACACTCAAATTTGCATCATATATTAAATTTTTTATTGAAATCGATAAATTGGTTTTTACCATTCAATTTTTAAAGATAATTTCATGTAAATGTTGTCCGCGGCTCCGTCTCAAAATGACCATTCGGAAGGTCCAATTTTTCGTCACTTTTTCGTCACATTTTGGCCTGTATTCCACGAATAACGCGTGTTGTGTTATCCTGTAAGGATTCAATAGTGTTCAGCTTGTCCACATAGACTAACGACTTGGCATAACCCTACAAGAAATAATCAAGAGGCGTTAAATCACAAGATCTTGGTGGCCAACTCACAGGGCCAAATTGAGATATAAACTGCTGCCAAATTCAACCCTCAACATATCCATTGTTTCACGAGCAGTGTGGCATGTTGCATCGTCCTGATGAAACCACATGTCATCATGACATGACGTTTCTTCCATGGTCGTTTTTAAAGAAAAATGTACCGATGATGCCACCTGCCCATAAACCACACCAGACCGTCGTTTTTCGGGATACATCGGTATTTCATGTATGGCATGTGGCTGTTCATCACTCCACACTCGACTGTTTTGCTTGTTTACGTATCCGTTCAGCAAGAAATGAGCCTCATCCCTGAACCCAATTTTTCGATAAAACAGCGGATCTTCATTGAGCTTTTGTGAGGCCCATTCAGCAAAACTTAGACATTGTGGTAGGTCATTCGGCTTCAATTCTTGCGTGAGTTAATTTTATAGGCTTCCAAACGAAATCGACGCGTAAAATTTTCCTTGTGGTTGAGTAACACATGCCCAATCGCTGAGAACGGTGACGAATTGACATTTCACGATCGTCATTAACACTGGTCGCTACGGCTGCAATATTTTCCTCAGTACGCACTCCACACATGCCAGTGGATGGTTCTATGTCCAACAAAGTAAATTGGTGCAAAATTTTGAGATAACAGCACGAATTGTTAATTCAGCAAGTCGATTATGACGACCATAAAATGGTCGTATCAAACGATGCACATTTGTCACAGAGCACCAATTTTGATAAAAATTTCAACAACTTGCAATCATTGCCCATTTGTTAGTCTTTCCATGATGAAATGGCAGGGTATACTGTACACTGTTCACTTTGACAGATGACGTTTGGACGCCATTACCAACCAGTGCTGTCAAACTGAAAAACTTAAATCTTAAAAAATCACCCTATATAATGTTGATTTCATTCTTCATTCCATTGCCAGTATGCGTACAGCTCAAAACTAATTTACTTTTCTGTGGAATCAAATGCTACCAGTCTGACTAAATTGTGAGACAATTTTACCATTTTGCATATTTCATTCTCTATAAAGTTTGAGTACATTTTATGATTAACGGAGGCTGAGAAAAGTGTACTTTTGTCTTAATTACAAAATAAAAACTCAATAATAGTATTTAATTTAATAACATTTGCATTGACCCAACTAAGTAACAATCTCGACATTAAAGCTTAATAAATAAACCTAAAAGTGTTTAAGAGACTCCTCAAGTACTCGCAAGAAGCAAATAAAATAAACGAAAGAAATTTAACATTTAAATTCATAACAAATTGTTGATGTTTTGTTACAGATAAAACAAATGGAATTTACGAAAACAGTTGCAAAAATCACCGGATATTGAGCCCCATACTCAAAAAGACCAAACCAAAAACCAACGGATTATTAAAAAAAAAACAAAACAGGAAGCACATTAAAATCATGAACTGTCCCTTCCGCTTTAAAAAAGACGTGCTTAAAACGTTTAACGACATTCTGTACACCTCTTGTGAACCCCACTATATCACCACACTGCCGCTTTGAGGGGTTGATAAATTTCCATTTGAAAATATTTTGTTATTCATTTTGCCTTACTGTTATCCTTGTTAGTGTTATGGTGTTTGGTTGCTTACAAATTTACAGCCGGAGGTATTGAAAGCAATGAAAATTGGCGTTACCCAATTTGAAAAACAGCAGAGGCAACATTTGCCGGCAACAAAGTGGCAGGAGTAGCTAAATTGTTAACTTTAAGTCCTTAAGGGATTTTTGATTTTGTTTTTATTATAGTCAAATGAAGGACACCCTGGGGCTGGTAGCATTCTCCTCCTTTTCCACAACAGAAGTATTTGATTTTTAGTATTTGCTTTTGGGTTACAGTTTTTGCCTTCATAATATTCAAATTCAATTTATTTTTCAAGACATGTTTAGTCGTGCTTATGGCCTCCTAAATATGTCATCAATAGCTTCATTACAATGCCGAGGATTCGAACAGTCCTTTATAGCAACGACAGCGGTGGCGTGCAGAGGCTGTCAGGGCTCAGACATAAATTCATGTATTTATAGCCATTTAGCCATAAACGTTGTTTATGAGTTCATTTAGCCTTAAGTTACCAAAAATAAAGAGTAATATTTCCTATAAAACGTTCTAAACAAGCATGAAGGAAACAGAATGAACTTAGTACTAAGAGAGTTACTTTTTAGTAACAACAAAAACTGTTTTAGGCAACAGCTACGAAGGCGAAGATGAACGTTTTCTTAAATGGATGAGCGCTTGAGGCACAAATCGAATAGTATTATCAAACTGTAAACAAGGATATTGAAATAAGCATCTAAATTTATAAAATTGCCAAAAAAGTTACAAAAAAAAACAAAAATTTACTTGCACCCCTTGAGAAGGGTAAGTGAAACATTTGACTTTTATTGAGTTTAGACGCTTTCCTGAAAAGTATCTACCGCTCACTGAAAAGTATCTACTGCTTGAAGACGAGACCGACATTGATCTTAGTTTTAAAGATGGTATACTTAATTGGGTGTTGTGTTTGTAACAGCTAAAATTTTGAAACTTATTGAAATCTTTTTGATCGTCGTAAATATCTGAGACAATTTGTACAAGCCTGTTCTTTATTCTGATTGTTGAAAGCATAATAGAGACGAAGCCACTATAGTTGCTCTTTACATTGTGAGTTTTATATAAACGCAATATTCGGTACATAATTTATGGATGTGGAAATCGATCTAACTGATAAAATTTTTGGGAGACTCTACTAATTGTTGTTGCATTGTTGCATTGCGCGAAAAAGTTGGAAACCAAGAAGGTCGATGTTATAGGCTATAAATTTAGAAGTACTTATTTTATGTAGGTACTTTATGACGGACCAAACCGTCAAATTATCAAGCTGTTATAGTATTCTTATTTAGTTTTGTTCGACATTTCATCGACGAAACACTTAACCCCATTGAAGTTAGTGATCTTGATGACAAGTTATTTCAAGTAAACAGCTCTATTTATCACACAATTAATTAAAATAATTTTGTAAAGGCAAATAAAAACATTACAAAAAAAAAATTAAGCCATTTAAATTCGTAATAGTCATACGCAGAATATTCCACTGAAGGATTACGAGAAGTTCTACTGTACCGGTTCATCCATTTTTCAGTTTCAAAAGTAAAATTAAATGAAACACTTATAAAGCTATGATTTCGATGAAACTTTTGTTTCATTGCAATGCTTGGACATTGATATTATGTACGAAATAGAATGTCATTAAAATGACCGGCTCTGGATTGGTTACAGCAGCGGATTCTTTTGAGATAGTTTTCAACCACTTTTTCGCACAGTTCGGGTGGTACGTTTGGAGATTATCCGCATAAGCACGGTCTTTAACGTAGCTCCACAAAAAGAGTCTAGCGATGTCAAATCGTATGATCTTGATGGCCTACTGACGCCGCCAAAATGTGAAATTACGCTTTCTGCAAACCTCCCATATAATAAAACCAAAATCGGTCGTGTTGAATCACCATTTTTATAGTAAGTTTTACCTAATTTTAGGCATTCTTCGGTTGTTAAATGATCCATATACGTAATGACAAACCTTTCGCTTAATAAGTAGCACTTCAGATGACAGATATTTAACAGATAACAGCCTTGCCAGACCGGCAGTTGTGGCAGTACTAAATGGATAATTCTGTATTATATTTGCCACAAGATTGCTGATCTTAAAATATAATCATACTGTTAACAATAAATAGGTAATTAAAACATTTTTATCTTCGGAAGAAGAATTAAGTTTTTAATTCTCTTTCACGCGATACCTGGTAAGCTTCTTACTAAATTACCTTATTAGAAAAGCTAGAGGTCTGACCTCATAAGGTACATATTTTATATCGGCATGAAAATTGCAAATGGAATTCAGTTTTCAATTCTTTATCATATGATACCTGGTAAACTCCTTGCCAATTTAGTAAAACTTATTAGAAAAACTAGTTGTACTTATCAGAGATCTCGTAAGAAACATACTTTTGTCGACGTGAAAAGCGGAATCGATTTACGAAGCCATGGCGATTACCATGGCGTAGTCACCTTTTCGAATGTCTTTCAAAAGTTCAATAGAGATTAAGCCGGCAAAGGTGGAAGAAATTTCGAGTGGGAATGTTTCTTAGTCATATGTTCGTTATGGTCGATATGTGACAAAATCAGTATAGCGCGAAAGAGCTTTATTAGCAAAGCTGCTAAATATGTTAGTCTATTTTTTGAATTTTGTCTAACATTGTTATCACTTGTTCGTTAACTAAGAGCAATATCCGGTGGTAGTTCGTATATATGCAAAGCAATCCTCTTATGTTATGGGCGTGGTTATCGAAAAAAGCTGACTGACACTGAAGAAAAGAGAGCCAACATTTTTTTTATGAAAGTAGTGAGTTCTAGATATGCCAACAAAAAGTTGGAGCCATGTCAATGACTCTATGGGCAGTTAATATTACAATTGAACGAAATAAAAAAAGCACCGACTAAGTTAATGGATTGGATTGAATACGGAGTGTGTTTAAAAAATAAGATGAATTTTCAAATTTCGCGGGCTACATACATTCGACTTGTGATTATTATTTTTTTTTATGTTGGTACACTCGTCTCGAGTGTATCATACAGCATGTTTAGTTTCTTTGTAAGAGGCATAAATAAGACAGGTGTTTTGCATGTTCGGTACTTTTCTGCTATTGAAAAAAATGGATCAAGGAAGTTGCATCAAATATTGTGTGAAAAATGGAATTAAATGCTCAAAAACACTAGAAATGTTGACAGTGGCATACGGTGAGAAGACTCTGAGCCAAAAAATATTTACAAATGGTACAAGTTTTTTGCAAAACGTCGTATAGATGTGAATGACGACGCTCGTCCTGGACGTCCCAGCACATCAACAAGCGATGAAAATGTTGAGAAAATGAAGAAAATTATTATGGAGAATCGTCGGATCACAATTAGAGAAGTTACTGAGGATGTCGGCATATCGGTTGCCTTATGCCATGCAATCTTTTCGGAAATTATGGGCATGAAGTGCGTGGCAGCGAAGTTCGTTCCAAAATTGCTAAATTTTGACCGAAAGCATCATCGCATGAGCATCGCTCAGGAATTGTTGAATGACGTCAACGGTGATCTAGATTTGCTTAAAAGGGTCGTAACTGGTGACGATTCATCAAAACCAAAGAACAATCTTCCGAAGGGAAGAGTCCAGGAGAGCCAAGACCGGAAAAAGGATGTCAAATCGATCAAATTTCAAGGTTTTGCTCGCTGTTTTCTTCAATTACCATGGAGTAGTATTTCAGGAGTTCTTACCACAAGGTCGTACGGTAAATAAGGAATATTACCTTGAAGTTGTGCGCCGCTTGCGTGAACAAATACGAAAAAAACGCCAGGAATTGTTGAAAAATTTCATGGATTTTGCAACATGATAATGTAACTGCTCACTCATCTTTGTTTGTGAAAGGTTATTTGATATGAATAACAAAAAAATAAAAATAAAAAAATAAAAAAAAAATAAAAAAATATAATTACCGAAAGTCGAATGTACGTAGCCCGCGAAGTTTGAAAATTCACCTTTTTTTTAACACACCTCGTATATATCTGGAAAAGGCTTTTTGATAATTTAAATGATTTTTTTGATCATTTAAATGCCAATTTGTATATCGTTTACACTACAACACTGTGGTGCTTAATGCATGATTAATTGTATATCAGCTTTCGCCCCGCCAAGTTTTAGCACTTTTCCAAGTTTTTACTCGTCCACTCATTTAACAAGTCAATTTAACTCTAATTCGCCTTTAAAGGGCATATTATTTTTTCGTAATAAAATTTTATGCACTTTAATCTAGACAACTTTTTTAAGAAATATTTTGAGTACGTCAACAAAGAGGTAGGAAGACACGACTACCGGTATTTTGTATGTTAAAAATGTTAATAAATTTGCTGTTTATTTTTGTGCAGCTGGCTTAATTTGAACAGAAATCAGCTATAGTGTTAAGCTGATTAAGTTCATATTTGCACTAGGAAAATATTTGCTTATATAGGGAACAAGTCCGACTGCGGAAAAATGATCTTTTTTTCGTAATGTTTGTTACATTTTCGATATTAAATATGAAGTTTAATTTGTTTAAACTTTATTGGAGATAAGTTTTAAATTGGCAGATACGAGACGAAGTTATCCCAATCCATTCATTTTCTAATGTGTCGATATTAAAAAAGTTAGTTAATACTAAGACCAAAACGAAACCATTAGGTAGCTATTTCCTTCGAAAGGTCCCTCCGAATAGCAGGTGAATTTAAAAATAATGTAAAATAATCTTATTTGGTAAAGCGAATGTTTAGAGGCCTTAGTGTCAAGACGCTCTTAACTTGTTTTCAAACTTTAGAAGAACTTTAGAACTTCACCTTTCTTATTGCACAGGTTGTGTATAATGTGCCCCGTCAGCCACATTAGGTAAGCTGAATTGGCGTGTTGTATGTTGAGCCATCTGCAATGGCTTAACTTAAAGATGCACTTACTTGTTTATAACAGCAATTACACGTACAAGGGAACGGAGTATATTTTAATGATTTATTAATAAAAAGAATCTGTAGCGTCTTATAGTATATATTAGACATTAAATAAACTAAAAAATATTGTTTTTCTTTTTGAAATAATTGACTATTTTGAGTACTTACCAGCTATATTGAGGATCCAAGATATGACAACGATATTTGCTGTTTGTTTTCAAAAATCTTACTATATTTTTTTATTCCATTATATTTGATTTTGATATTTTGTATATTATAATTGTATTCATAGCACTATATTCATTTTCTATTATTTACTTACTTAGTATGTTGGTAGCCTAATGTATTTTATCTGTCTTTTTTCCCATTGTATGTTTCTAACTTTATACACAAAATCCCTTCCGTTTGATTTTTGTCAACTTTTGCAATGCCTTAGATTTGTTTACTTTTGCCATAATTTAATTTGTTTATTTATGCGTAATAGTATGTATATAAATAGATTTATTCTATGCCAGTGAAATGTATTTTCGTAGCTATTTTAAGAATAACTTGAATAAACATTTTATATTTCGTAGTTATGACAAAGGGGTGAAACTGGTGAAGAGTTTTGTTATTATTATACAACGATGTTTTATACAGAAAACTATGTCGGTTTTGTAATTAAATCTAATCGAGTGGAAAACATGTTTTTCAGTTTAATGGTAGGTAAGCAACAAAGTATTCTTATGGCGGTAGTATGAGTTAGAGCCTAGACGGAAATCTTAGGAATACTTCGCCTCAGAAAATGGTATTCGAAGCTGTAAGCGTATTTGTTGAGTAATTCGACATTGCTAAGGAGCAACAATTAAAGCAACCGCAACAGATTCTCGTAACTAAAATAAATTTGTTATAATTGGCTAATTTTGGGTATTATCAAAAAAAATAAATAAATAAATAAAGTAGCAACATCCATAGTTACAAATCTTGAAGATTTAAATATATTTTCGCCCTCTGTGATACATTTATTCAATTTGAGTAGGATTGACATTGATATTTTTAACAAAAAAGAAAAAAAAAGAAAAAATATTGATAATAATAATAATAATAATGGTAGTATTCTGATTCTGCACAAATACTACGTCTTGTGTTAATAACAGCACTCATTAATTAATATTACTCATACGTGGTTTATTGGTTTGCTGTTTATGGTTAATATCACTCATACGTGGTTTATTATTAACAATTTTACACATTCGCTTCATGAAGAGATTTAATCCTTTCGTTTCGTGGAGGAAATTAATCTTGCCTTAAGTCAAAATAAGTTATGGCGAATTATATGGCAATTTAATCAGTTCACTATTTTGATTAATCGGACTAGCAAAAAGTTTAAACTCATCTACTAGGCAATCTTTAACAGTATCATATTTATGCTCTCAGTAATCTGAAAATCTCATTACTAAACAATTTGTATAATAATCTTCAACAATTTTTAAAAACTCTTTAAGACTTCGCAAAGCTAAAATAGATGTGTATTAGATATGTATATCTATAAAGAATGTCAAAAGTTCTAAATGGTTCTTCAACTTCTTTAAAGTTTTAACTGAAGATCTTGGTTGGGTCATTAAAAATACTGCTGCAAATCGTTTTAAATTAATATTGCTCAACAGTAGTTTATTCACAGTATTGCTAACATTTTCAGTGATGCATTCTAATAGTCGTGTTGTCTCAGAAAATGCTCCTTTTCATTAAACACATGTGCAATCTTCAGAAAAATGTATGTATTGAAGATATTGATTGTCACGACTTTAGTTTAATTTTTGAGAAATATACGAATTACACGAATTTTCTAAATTACTTAGCAAATTTAAATAAAAACCAAGTGAAGACTAGACGTTCTTTCTTTATAACTAAAAAAGAGAGACAAAAATATGATAATGATGAGACATTTAATATTCTATTTGTATATCTCATACATTGATAATGTTTACATTATTTATACGTTTCAAAGAACTAAAATAATATTTGTTTTTCCCAAGAAAGTAAAGGGGAAAAATAGATGGATACATTCGCTTGTAATATTTGTTCAAATTTAAATGAAAATTTAAATTTATTCAGACAATTTACTTGAAATAATATTACTCATACGTCCACAAGTTTTACGCCGTTTTTTGTGCGCCTCGTGAAATATTTCAAATTTTTATAGGAAATAAAAAAAGCAACAACTTTAGTTTTTTTTTTCCTACAAACGAAATACGGAATTTCCACATAATTAGCTGGTCACATAAATAAGTTTCAATTTTAGTTGTTTTATTCACATATGTTACAATATATAAATATGAAGTTTTATTTTTTTTAAATTTCTTAGAGATGCGACAGTTTTGAAATCATTGCTATAAAAATAAAAATTACGTATACGGAGACGTTTTACACATACATATATATATGAATAAAATTTTAAGAAATTTTTGTAATTTTTAGTAGCGACAAGACATAGATTTCATTAATAGTTTTAAGCACAAATCCCAATAAACTCAATGAATTTAAGAAGAAGTCGGAAAACTTCTTTGGAGATGAGACTTTAAAAAGATAACAAAAATTGACCTTGGTAGATGATTATTATGGGATGATTTATTGGACGTATTAAAATTTTGATATTAGACTGTTAAATTTGGGAAGTAGTCTATTCCCGCATATAAGACGCAAGCTATAAATAAATCCGAATTTGTTTGAAACTCGCGGCTTTAGGGAATCAAGCATACGAAAGTGGCAGAAAAGTAGAATAATATTTAGACCAATTTAAATAAGGATTAGAAAAAATAACACAATTTTAACGGACAAGATGATCTAAAATCCATGATATTTGGTATAAAAAATTTTCTATCGATATAAAGATTCTAAAATCTTGCAAAATGTTAATTATTAATTAATTACTAATTATTATTAGGCGATCTCATCAATTTGATCGGTTGAACAGTTTAATCTGGGATAGAGTAAAAAGTATCAACCTATTAAAATTTGTGAATCTACAACACAAACTTTGGTAAAAAGACCAACTTATGTCGTAAATGTGAAACAAAGTGGAGTATCGAAATTTTGAGAAAACTTGTAACACCGTCCAAATCAAGTCATTGAAGGCACAGCTCTGAAAAACAGTGAGCAGAATCTGGAGTAATATGCTGAATAGGATGATAAACTCGTAAAATATATTTGCCAAAATAATTTTACAAAATTCATGTCTGTAAGCAAAATTTTGATGAAAATTACAAACTAACACTATCGTTAATTTGATTGGATTTAGTCCACTCTCTCGTAGTTTAATAAAATTTGATGGTTGTAGTAAAAAATTAGAGGATTTTGTGGCCATATGAAAGAAGCCAGAGTAGGAGTGCATCCACTTTAAATGTGATATGATCTATATGAAAGTTTAGATTTTATGCAATCTAATATCTAAGAGTAAGACAGAAAAGGTACCAGTATTGCAGTGGATTAGTTGAGAGCAGAATCATGAAATACAAACGTAATATAAATTACTTGAAAGAAGAAATGAAACAAAATAATATTGTAGGTTAAAAGGTTGAAATCAGAACAATGCAAAATGAAAAGTAGATTCCCAAATAAGACTGATTTTTTCGGAAACAAAATTGTCAACATTTTGAATGGACGAAAGTGGTTCAAATGCTCAAAATGCTACTTAAAATTGGCTCAGGATAAGAATTTTTTGATTTACGTTTAAATATACCTTTTTTATACAGGGTGGGCCATTAGGGTGTTGGCGGTTTAAATCTTCAATTTCTCGGTAACGCGCGGCGCGGGGTGGCGGGGGGATATGTTGTTCGCTGCGCCGCTTCCTGGAAATTTAGTCGCCATGGAGCCGTACACGGGAGTGCAGCGTGCATTTTGTGTCCGAGCGTATTACGAAAACAATAAATCAGTGATTACTGCACGACGTTTGTATCGGCATGAACACGATTTAAGTGAAGTTCCAAGCGCCAATGTGATACGAAAATGGATCAGAATGTTCGAAACAACCGGCTCAACAGTACCAATTACGGTTCTTGGTCGCCCAGTTTCTGCAAGATCAGCCAACATTGTGGAGCGTATTCGTGTTTCAGTTCAGCGAAATCCACAACAGTCAACACGTAAGAGAAGTCAGTCTTTTGATGTCAAAAGAACAACTTTACGACGAATTTTGAAACGAGATTTGCATTTGAAGGCTTATAAGATTCGGATAGTCCAAGAATTAAAACCCGATTATGCCAATAACCGACTTAACTTTGTTTTTCCTGGACAACTCATTTCGAAAAGGCGGGATATTGAATGGTCCCCACGTAGCCCCGATCTCTCTCCATGCGACTATTTTCTATGGGGCTACCTCAAATCGGTAGTCTACGAGAATTATCCGACCAATTTAGAGCAGTTGAAGAGGAACATTATTCAGGAAAGTAACAAAATACCGAGAACAACTTTTCAACGAGTTTTCCAAAATTTGCGACTTCGGTTCCAAGAGTGTCAAGCAGCCGAGGGAAGCCATTTGGACAACATTATTTTTAAGTCTTAAAAATTCCCATCCTTCTACTTTTAAAAATATAAATATATTTTTTTTATGTTTCGTAGTTTTTTTTTAATTGAATATTTAAACCGCCAACACCCTTATGGCCCACCCTGTAATTGCAAGTATTTGTGTGTTGTTGTTCCTTGACTTGCTGAAATGTTCAGTATCTTTGGGCACTTAAACCTAATGGTCAGCTGATTGACTCCGGACGGTGTTTCCAATCACACAGAAACTACAACAATTGAACATGTAAATAAATATTGAATATTTTCGATACGGATACCGTCCTTTAAACCAGAAAATTCGAAGGTTTAGTTAAAGGTGAAGCCAATACGATTATTATGTTATCAAACACATGGTTCATCTTATTTAGTTTCTGGTTTTGTTTTTCTATTACAACTCCCAACATTTCTCTTTCATATTCTTTTAAAACGAATGCGTAAAATCGTTTACAATCCCTTACAATATGAGTAACATTAGTGTGAGCAATATTAGTGACATAACTGTGGAAATAGAAGGTTTCCGCTTCTAAAAATTTTGTTTCATTTCACCTATAAAAATTTCTCTGAAGATTTTGTTTGACAGAAGATTATATTATTCGACTCTTCCAATATATATACAATTTTAATGCTTTACTATGCTTAACTTAATTTGTGTTATTATTTTTCCTTTTGAAAATCAACATTGTAATTTTTAAGGACATTGCTACAATCTCACATTCCTTTCCCTTGATGTCTATACAAAACTTATGTTACTATTGCAGCATCATTCCCTGGTCAATTTCAGTCTGACTGCCAAACGCTTACATTTCCATATCAGTTGAGTCTCCAAGATGCTGAAAGCCATGGCCACCAAGACCAGGCCCAACAGCAAATAGGCGCAACAGGCAAAGAGTTGTATTTCAGGGCCTTGAAACGTCTTTAGGGGTACAAAGTCGCCATAGCCAATTGTGGTCAAGGTGACAAAGCAGAAATACGCACCATCGATCAGTGACCAATTTTCCCATAGGGCAAAAATCACCGTACCCATGCAGACATAGAAAACCAGTATGAACAGGACCACCAACATGGGCACCTGAGGCAATTGAGACATTGAGGAGCCGCCGTGTGAAACCAGAGAGCTGTTGTCGCCATCTACGTGTTGGTGGTCAGAGGAGTGCAAAAGTTTATCAGTCTGTTGATAGTGTGGCTGCAAGTGTTTTAATTTGTACATATTTTCTCCCTCCATATACTCGTCGTCGTCGGACGTGTCCACGGTATCGCGATAACAAATGGCGGAATTTCTCCGCTTCTGTGGTATGTGCAGATTACATTCCCCTTTGCGGTTAATAATCATAGATTTGCGCTGCTGGCCCAGACCGGAGGGGTGGTTGGCCCGGTGAAAGTTTGTGCGCCTTTGGAAGGTGGCATGAAGGAAGCTACGTGTTGATGATTTGTCTTCTTGTGTACTGGTGGCCGCTGTGCAGGTAAGCAGGGGCACCCGTGAGGGAGTGCCATGAGGGCAGTTTCTGCAAAAACAGAGTGTAAAAGAAGGAAAAGGGTTTAAATAAATACAACTTTTATATCCTTTTTTGTCTTTTACATATAGCATTTTATATTTTTTATGTTATTTTTGCCCTGGTGCAAATATATTGTTTACACTGCTTATTGAGGTTAATTTGTATTTTGGCTTCAACCACCTGTATGGAATTATAAACTGACCGTTGAATTTGCGTATGTTGAGGGATTTTACACTTGGGATTAATACAATCATGTTTACATGGCAGGTCACGTATTTATGTTTATTTATATTGTAGTATTATTAGCATAATAAATATTAAAGCTCTTCGTTAACCGTTGTGGGTATTTGTTAAAATTTAATTGGGGTTTGGTAAAAATAAAATTGAAAGGTTATTCAAAAGGGGTTCATTAAGCACTTGATATAAATTATTACTTATGCAACTATTCAATTATCTAAATTGCATGAAAGGTACAAGAAAAAATAGTAAATTGTTGTACGATTATACTATACTACAGCCTTTATTGGCAGAAGCTGTGTCCATTTCTTGATGTATTTTGGGCTTCTAATCACCAGGGTAATACTAGAAGCATTTATATCCACCAATTACTTTATGAGTTGTAATTTTGTAACCTACAACATAATTTAGAAAAAAATACTATTTCCTAAGAGGTTGATGTCGGCCCGGTTTGTTAATTTTTTACCTCAGCTGAACTAATTTTGCTGGCAGTGGTGTACCAGCTTATCCTCAGCTAATTTGGTGCATCAAAGAAAAAAAAAGCTTTTTCTATCAAAAGTATTGAATCAGTGAATAATTCTATTTAATATCATTATTTAGTATAGTCATGTCCACAGCTCTGGCAGTTAGGATGCATTTTTCCCATTTGACTTAATTAATATCCTAAAATTGTTAAAAAAAAAAAATTCTGAAAATTCGAAATATGTGTGCATGCTAATGGACAGGTGGTTGGACATTCCTCAATTGATATATATTTTTGTAACGATCAAAATCAAACGTAGGAGCTCAGAGCGGTGTTTCAAAAGTATTCTATCCTATGACGACGGGGATGAAATTGACATCAAATTCGGCGGGATCGATTCTTATGTATCCTCCCCCTCCAAATAGATAAATGTCCAAAAATTATAAGGACTAAAAAGATTCCGTTTCTAATGTATCAATTTAAATGTTAAATATTAAAAATATTGATTTTGTAAGAGAGGTTCAGTCATTGCACTATTAAGCTTTCTTCCTACGGAAGATATTTTGCACAATATCGATTTCAATCTGCCAAGGACGATAAAAACCTATCAGCATCCTAATGCAGTTTTAGATATACCGGATATATCAATTTAAATGTTAAATATTAAAGATGTTATTTATCTGAAATAGGTTCAGTCATTGCACTACTAAGCTTTCATTCTGCGAGGGATATTTTGCACAATATCCCAATCCCAACTTGCCAATGACGATAAGAAACTTTAGTGCCAAATTCCGGCATCCTCATATAGTTCTATATGTCCCGGACATGCTCCTAGTTGGCAACTGAACTGAGATATCAGAGGGGTACTTCCAAACGTATTGGCATTTTAAGTATAGTGAAGGCCATAAAACTGAGAATAAACAAAACAACTTAGCGATTTCTTTTCAAAGGATAAGATATGAATGTACTTTTCCAAAATTTTAATTGATAACTAAAAAAATCTAGTGTTACATTGATGTTTGTAATGAATATTGGTTCCACAAATTATCACAAATCGTTCCACATAAATTCATATTTTCTCCAATTTTGCTCTGGAGTTGCTCGTAAAGATCTTAAACTGGCAGCCACATGTTTGAAGTTATTGGCTTTGGCCTGTAATATGATATAATTAAATTTGAATTGCTGTTTGGAATGAAATTGTACAAGTATTATCTTAGTTATAGATTATAAAATATTAATATTGGGAGCGCAAATATGCAACTTTATGAAAACATATTTATAAATTATTCATTGAAAATATTGCCCCATCGCTAGCTACTACTTTTTCCAATCTTTCTGGCATAGTTTGAATTCCATCAAGGTAAAACTGTTCATATTTTGAGGCTATTCATGAATCAAGCCATTCCTTGTTATCGTCATATTAGTGGAACTGCTAATCAGTCAAACCGTGTGCCATCGAACGCAACAAGTGATAATTGGACGGAGTAATAACTGGAGAATATGCCAGATGGGGTAAAACTTTCCATTTCTGCGTTTCCAGGTAGGTTCTAATGGGATTGGCCATGTCAGGCCGAGTGTTATTATGCTGAAGAATCATTTTTCGTGTCTCTCGGCGTATTACAGACATTTCTCGTGCAGAGCTCGGTTCAATCGCATTAATTGAAGTCGACACCGATCCCCGCTGATGGTTTTGCTTGATTTCAACAGCTTGTAATAAATAACACCGACTTGGTCCCATCAAAAAGGGAGCATAACTTTCTTAGCGTAAATATTTGCCCGAGGCAACGACATGACCAGGCATCCCCCATGACTTTGTTTTCTTTGCATTGCTGCAATGAGTCTATTTTTCATTAATTGTTACAATACGATGAAGAAAACGTGTCCTTTCTTGTAGCTGAAGTAGTTATTCGTAGGCGAAAAAAACGACCCTCAACGTGCCTTGGCTTCAACTCATAAGAAACTCAAATTCCTTGCTTTTGAATCATTCTCAATGCATGCAATTGCTTGCAAAAGGCTTGGCGGCTAACTTCTAACACTGAAGCAAGCTCTACCTGCATTTGATATGGATCCCCATCAAGCAATGCCGTCAATTCAGTGTCTTTGAAAATTTTTCGTGTTCCTTCACGCGAACGGTCGTCAACATCAAAATCATTGTCTTTAAAGCGACGGAATGAATCTCGATACATTGTTTCACTTAAAACAGCATCTCTGTAAATGTTTTGAAGATCTCGGTGAGCTTGAGCCTCCGTTTTCTACGATTAAAAGAGAAAAATCAATACTTCTCGTACATGACAATTAGTTGACACAAAATCATACATATTCACACAACCAAAAGGAAATTACGTCAAAAGAAAATCACTATGGTGTCGAGGCGGTATGTTTACCATATGGCTAAGCTTGGCTTGGCTTAAGTTAAAACAGAATCGACTAGCATCGACTAGAACAGCACTTACAGCTGGTGCCATCTATTGGCAAGCAGCGAGGACTTAGTTGCACACCCAATATATTTATAACATATGTGGTTGTGGAACGAAATGCTTAATATGTTTTTTTTTTTCAAAAATTTTAGGTGTATTTTTTTTTTTTCATTTCGTTTTAATTTCTGACATCGAAACAATGTTGTCTTTACAGTAGCTGGATAAGTTGTCGATATTTAATTGACGTAGACAATATTTGTAATGAAAAACATAAAGTTTATCTATAGATTATACGGTACGTAGAATTTTTCACTACATTGTACTACTTAGTTGCAAGAAGAAGATGTGTTTCATTCCTGATTTTTTTTTTCTTTAAAAATTTATTTATTTATATTTAAGAATGCATTCTGTTGCCTAGCAAACGGCGTAGAGGTTTATTGTGTATTGGCGAACCCGGGATGTACTCACGAAATTGTGATAAAAAAAAGTCTTTTGCATAACATTAGAAATGTATTATAATAATGTTAAGCTAGATTAAACGATTATTTATCGTAGGGTTTCAATCATAACCTGTATACTATGTTAATAAGGATTTTCTTTGCAGAGGCATGGAACAGCCCCGTTTTTCTCTATCCGTAACGTATGCACAAAATCATAAATTTTCATAAATATTAGTTTCACCAGTTTAAAATTTGACAATTTTGTTATTTATAGAAACCTATTCGTATGATGGACATTCCAATGGATCGTTGCTTTGCTATGGCAAATTCTTAAGAAGAGGAGTGACACCACACTCATTTTACTAGAACATATTCCGTTTTATACCAGTTATATGTGCACAAAATGTAATATTTATAGGTATTTATAGTGTATGAGGTAAACCATTCAAATGGGCCGTAACATGTCCCTTCTTCCCACCGTAACAAATTTGTGAACGATGGTACCATACCTTTGCACCTTTATAACGATCGGTCAATTACTTTTACTGCTGTAAAAAGAGACGTGACATCACCCACTATTTGCCGGATATATTCCTCTCTGTGCTAGCATCACATACCTATATAGGGTGATTTTTTTAAGATTTAAGTTTTTCAGGTTGGCATAACTGATTGGTAATGGCCACCCAACGCCATCTGTCAAAGTGAAAATTGTACAGTATACTCTGTACATTTCATCATCGAAAGACTAACAAACGAGCAACGACTGCAAATCATTGAAATTTATTATCAAAATTCGTGTTCTGTGATAAATGTGCATCGTTTGATACGACCATGTTATGATCGTCATAATCGTTTACAACTCTAGTTACCGCTCTAGTTAATCATTGAGCATGGTCGTTTAAAGTGTTTATTTATGTAGGACGTGTCAAGTTTCTTTGTCAACTGAAGACCTAATATATCCTGAAATTGTTTTCCGGTTATCATGTGTATGTACTGTGAAAGTTTCATGTCGCTTATTTCGAACAAAAGTATAAATACAGAAATATTCAATTATATATATGTAAATAGTTATGTATTATACATAGATAGATAATGTATTGTACGCTTCGCAGCAAATATACTAGTTATTATTACTACTGTTAGTACTAGTTTAGCAGCCACTATGAAATGAACAGTATAAACAATCTTACAAGGTATGCCATACATCATGACTACACTTATTTACGATTTAATTAAACATATTCATTATGCAGGATTAATTATCCATTCTCTCTTCTTTCAATTGCTTTTGATTATATTGCTACTATTCATTATTGCACCAAAAACCTTATGAAACAATCAAAGTTTCAATGAAGTCGTTAAAGAATTCGTACAATTATATAAGTTTACAACTAAGGCGTATGGGTTTTATTATTAAGTATACGTCACACAGCTGTGCATTAATATCACCCATACGTCATAATTCCGAAACCTTGCCTGTTTGAACTGAAATTAAACTTGTTCATCATGTTGTTGATAATATATTCCACATGCCCATTGTTACAAACAAAACTTAATTTATTAGCAATTTTTCCTGGAAGAAATATCAGTTCGCTTATTCAGCCATTAATGGCCACTGAACATAATTTTCTGTTGAGTTGCCGAGTTACAAATTTATTGAATATTTAAGCTGATCGTACGCTTAATTATATCGTAATTAATATTATATGGCAGAAACATCTGTCTGATTTTATGCATTCGTTGTAATATAATAAATCCATTCAATATATATTCATTGTACATTCATTTTCTCCTGGAATTTGTAGAGGTTTCTCTTCCGATTTCATTCATTTGCTTAAAACCAAAGAAGAACTCCAGTGAATGCACTTAGTTATCTATCGCTCTGTGCACAGAGCGGTGTTGGAGTATGGAAACCTTGCTATATCAACCAGTGTTTTCCCCTCATTTAATTGCCGTGACACAACAAAATGAGCCATAAAGGCTATGGATTGCTACGGCAGCATCAGCATCACAAAAGAAAAAAACAATCGTCCACCATAGAATGAACGAGAGTATGAAATTACATTACATTGTTCGTACACAAAAAAAGTAAAATTAATTGACCCGATTCAAGCTCAAGTTACAATTAATTACCAACACTTACAAGCACATTCTGCACAACGACGCGACGAGCGAGAAAATGAAATTAAACGCCACCAACTTCGTTAAAAGAGCTCACGTATGTGTGGTTGTATCTACGATGTCAAGTGGCTGGTAAGAAACCGTTGTAAAACATCACAATAAATGTGTGGCAACACCCGTGTTTAAGCAGCTAACGGAGAAATGCTTCATTACAGCGACACCATAATGTATCACTTGTTTAACATAAATCTTTTAGTGAGTTCTGAAGGTCCGGCCAAACGATATGGTAAAAAGAACAACCAACAGCAGAAGTGGTTGAAGTGAAAAGACTTAACTGTTCTTATGGTAAACAAGCAAATAATTTAGTGGTTGAAATTAAACGAAGCGCATACTTCTGCTAAGTATGATACAAATGTAGAAAAAAACTCTCCAATAATTTAACAAGAAACTAAACTTTTGTATAGGCAGTTATAATCGAAGACGTTTACAGCGAACGGAAAGAATTGGTAAATATTACGTTAATGGTCAAAATTTGTTGGAGCAGATTTTCCCAGAGCAAAGTTTGTATAGCAATATTCCGCAAGCAAATGATAGACTAATTTTTCTTGGAAAATATCTCGCAAAATAAATTTTCGTAGGGAAACGTTGATGCAGTAACTTCTTGAGAAGGTGGTAGAGTTGCTTTTGGGTATTATGTAGATATATGTAAATGTATTTATTACCTGTGCAGAAAATTTGGCAGAATAAAATATCCTTCATAGAAGTAAGTGGAATGACTTTTCCTAAAGAGCCAAGTTCGTGGTTGATATAAAAATAATTGGTGACACCAGTGCCTAGGGAAACATTTGAGGAACAAATTGTTCTGCAGAAAATTTAGTGGAATAGAGCTTCATACACAAAAGCTATAACCAAAACGTTCCTTTGAAAATGTTGGTGGGTCAATTTTGCACAGAAAAAAGTTGATGCAACAAATTTACCTCGACAAAAGTTGGATCAGCAGTTGTGCTTAGAAGTGAACACTTTTTTCAGGGCAAATTAGAATCAAACATTCCTACGGTAATTATCGCAAGAAATTTCTTAGAGAATGTGTTTGGCGGCAAATTTTTTAAACAAACATTAGTAACACTGCATTTTATTTAGAAAAGAGTGCACAAATATTGTGTCAGAGGGAGAGAGAGAGAGGATAGAGAGAGGGAAAGAGAGAGATAGATAGATTGGGAGATATAGGAATTTGGCGCACTAATCTTTCTTAAAAAGAAATTGGTGACGAAATTTTTCTTGGAAACATCCGTGTGATGGAATTTTTCCAGAGAGTGTTTTATTCGACACAACGCTTTAATGACAAAGCTTTCCTAAAATAACATATTTGAGATATTGCATTTCTTAAAGAAAATTTTGGGTCAATACTTTCGTTAGAAATCAGCGACACAACTTTTATTAGGGAAACCAGGTGATGCAATTACTATAGGGAATATGGTATAAGTCCTTGCGAGTACATTTCATAGAGAAGTGTTTGCAATACGACTGTTTTTAGAGGTAAAACTCTTTAGGGAAATGTTGGTGAAGTAATTCTTCTTAGAGAAACGTTGGCGATACAACACTCCTCAGAAGCAATGTATTGTCAACTTTCCTTAAAAGGTGATAAAAGATGATAAAAGGTGATGCAACTTTTTTCTGAGTAAAAGTGGCGATACAAAATTTTCAGCAGATAAACTGACTAGCTGATAATAGAATGAAAGGCTTTGGATGATCATAGCTTTTCAGATCACCGTTATATCAACTTCTGTCTGAGTGGTTTGGAAAGGGTTCAAAGGACTGTTTTTCCACTTAACGTCAGGAAAGTAGACGTGAACAAGTGTAAAGAGGCATTTAGCAGGAACCTTTTATATACCTGACAGGTCACAAGAACTCTGAATGACCGTCATTGGAACTTGTGGATCTCAGGAAATGCTGTAGAAAAATTTCGGCAGGTCTAAGTCCTCAAGAGCTTTAGAGTATTGGAACAACTACAAGTGGAAACTCAGAGAATATAAGATTGCACAGAGAAAAGCTAAGAGGAAGTCCTGGAGTGAATTCTGGAACAAAGTTGAAGACATTCCCGAAGCAGCAAGGCTAAGAAAAATACTGTACTCCACAGAGCGAATGGTAGGTTATCTCAGGAAAGTGCAGGTTGATTATACAACAGCCAGTGAAGAACCACTGGAGTTGCCCCTGAACACTTATTTTCATGTGATTCCTGACACGGAATTGTCATGGAAAACATTGCGTCAAATCAACCGTCGGCTATTGCCAGGGAAATCGTAACACCCAAACCGAAAATAGAGTGGGCAATTAAAAACTATGAACCCTTCAAGTCACTCGGACCGGACATGATTTTGCCGGTTGAACTATAAGCGGTAGCTGATATGCTGATTCCATGGCTTCAAAAGCTCTGTATCGTCTGTATCGACCTAATATATATCCCAAGGTGGTCTGCATTCCCAAAGTCGGAGAAACCTCCCACACGGGACCAAAACATTTTTGACATACGAGCCTTTCACGGTTTCCCCTCAAAACGCTGGAAAGACTCATAGATTAACTCCACTAAGACTGCCCTGGATGACTTGGTCGGATTCATCCAAGGTTCACTCGACGTCAACGAGTACACTTTGGTAGCCTTTCAAGATATTGAAGGGGAGTTTAATAATGTTTCTCGCGATACGATAGTCACAGCACTATCAAGCCAGGGAGTATAGGTAGACGTCAGTATTAGGAGGCTAGTGTACGATCTCCCTACAAAGAGACTTATTAGGGCTAAATTAGGGTCGTCAGACCTGAATAGATTTGTCAATGGGGGAACACCCCAAGGTGGTTTTCTATGCTCCCTACTATGGAACCTCGATCTGAACAGTATTCTGTTCTCTTTAGAGGAGGCTGATGTCAATGTTGCCGTATACGGGCATACGATGTGGCAATAACAGTTAAGGAAAATTTTCGGGAACACTCAGAGACATCCTTCAAAAATCCCTTCTCACTGTAACGAAGTAGGCGGTGAAAAACGGTCTTGGAGTAAATCCCAACAAGATCGAATTAGTTCTGTCCACCGGGAGGTACAAGATTTCAATTGTGGATCCTATTTCCCTGAAATTCCTTTCGCGAACTATGCAAAATTTTATGAATTTTAAACTATTAATTTTATGAATTTTAAACTCAATATTCTGGACAGGGCGAAAAAAGACCACAGTTCACTGGTTATATACTGCAGTAGTAAGTCCAATAATGTTGTATGGAGTTATCGTGCCGTGGAAGGCTCTTGAAAAGTCCTTATACTGTAGGCTAGTCTGTGCATCACAGATTCGCTCCACAACACCACATCCGATGCAATAAATATAATTTTGCATTTACTACCCCTGGACAAAATTAGTATGCAGACTGCCGCAACCACGGCAGTAAGACTAAGAGAGCGGTCACAGTGGTCTGACAGTGGTTGTGGTGATCCTTAATATGGTGCCTGACATGACAGGCACCATTGACTACACTTTCGCTTAATCACTGTTCGGCAAGGAGTACCATGTACTTGTACCAAATAGAGCTACATGGAAATGTGGAACTCTGGTATAAGACTGCATGTCGACTTCTACACTGATGGCTCAAAGTTAAATAATCTGATAGATTTCGAGGTCTACTCTAAAGGCTAAGTATAGCAAGAAAACTACTTGATTACAGTAGTGTTTTTCAGACCGAAACTTTGGACATTAAGGAAATGGCAAAATGACTGAGGTATAACGTCCTCACCATGGTGGGGATTAACGTATTCGCTGACAATCAAGTTGCCATTAAATCCTTGGGTTTTGTCTTCCTGAGCTCAACGTCAGCCCTGAAATGCCGCAGATCTCTTAACAAGATGGCTTAGCATTTCAACATTCACCTTGCGTGACACACAAGGGAACTGCAAAGAAAACGAACTGGCAGGATTAAGGACAACCTTGCAGACTCCAGCCGAGTTGGAGTCCGTGGGCAGGCCTCTAGCTCCTACTGTGAGATAGAGCATATTTAGCAGCAAATGGTAGGTAGGCATCTGTCCGAGGCTGTAATCAATCCAGACAGATGTGGTCTTGCTTAGATCTGAAGCGTTCATGCAAACTGCTGTCGCTGTCAAGATCCTACGTCTCATTACTTGTATCCGTTATGACATGACACTGCCTGATTGGAAAACATGCAGTGAAACTGAAGGTTAAGACTAGTGACTTCTTCATGCAGGAGCTGCACGGATGAAGAGGAGAAGGAGTTCATAGAACACCTTCTCTGCAACTGCCCCCTCCCTGACGAACAGGAGTGTTTCAACACTGAGCTCTTATTTCTTTAGAGACCTAACATCTCTGGACGATATAGAAATTGTCCGACTTAGGAGCTTCTTGGGCGCTCAGAATGGTTCAACGGGGGAAACTAGGGACATCCACATCTCTAGTTGGCGTGGTATCTCAATGGACTATACAGTCTAAGTGAGTCTGTCTATTCAGACTGCCACACTGACCTAACCTAATCTAAATTGATATTACAAATTATCTCATAAAGAAAATTTGTAGTACAACTTTCTCCGTATTGATTTTATGCTAACGTTACTTCTACAAATATATTTAGGTGTTAAGAATCCTACATTGAAAATTTCGGGCGCCTGGTGTTTATTTAATTTATTCATGCGTGAAATAATCTTAGTCATCATCACCCAGACGGAAAAAAGAATGTTTATCGATCTAAAATTTTAGAATCGAAGAAAGAAACGGGCAAGTCCAGTTTCAAAAGAAATGTGCGTATTCAAATTCTTAGCTATTAAAGCTTCAAATTTCAAAACGCAACCTGTACACTATTTAATATTTCCTAAAATAATGACATAAATTTTTGTTGATGTTTACGATAAGTTCTCTTTATCCATTTAGACAAATTTTATACCTCAATTACAAAAGTTTGTACCAAACGTATCTTTACTTTAAAAATAAATCCATACAGCTTTCATGTTTATCTTAATTTTTCGTTCAGTCATTTGTCTCCTTGTCCCCGTGGCTGTCTTTGCTTTTAAACACCATTAGACCTTTTAACCCATGTAGCAACACAATAAATCAGCAATGTCTAACAGGGTTCCCTACCGCTGGTTAATGTCCTTCAAACTCAACTAAAAAATTTTGCAATCCTTCTGCCAGCTCTTTGCATAACCATTCTCCTACACAAGGATGGTCAAAGAAAGAGAAGTAGAAGGAGTTCTGCTATTGCTGCTATCACTATGTGTGTAAAAGTACAGCAATTTTGTGGCATTTAAGCTGTAAAAATTGCTGTAATGCAGGCGAAGGGAAAGGCAGAGGCAAGAAGAAAAGAGCAATCTGTAGAGGAAAATGTCACCTAAGGTTACAAATCGGTAGTTGGTGACTCCGGGATAAAGGGATGATTTGTCGTATCGGCTCTGGGCCATTCGTTTACGTTTGGTTAAGAAACATTCAAGGGACAGAAGTTTCAATTTGTTGACTAAATGAACTTTCGATGACTTTTTTTTGTTTCTACGTAGACACGGTAAAGCACATAAATTAAAAATGGAGGGCGATATGAAAAATTGAGACCATATATTGATTATAATATTTACACATTAGTACAGTACGAATCGATTTCAATCATAACAGCAGCCAAAATGTTTCAGGGTTCACTGACTGAAGCTAAGATATAATACATTATTCATGCTCTAATTAGATCCCAATTTTAACAATACTCTGCTGTAAATTCGAAGAACAGATCCGAAAACTGAATAGCAAGCAGACCAATGATAGCTGGTAGCCCTCAGCTGCTAATTGTAACGGCCCCGAAAATATTCATATCCGGTTAAGATGCTATTGCAACCAAGAAATGTGAACGTACCAAAATATGGCACTTTTACGTGGGCGGTCCCAAACTTGACCGACCTAGCAAAGAAGGCACAAAAAGCAGGGAAAAATGTTCTTTGTTTTCCAAAACCATCACCTTCTAGACTGATACACTTTTCCAGCGATATTCAATAGCTTCTATACCTTGTTTACAGTAAGATGTTAATGTTAATGTTAATGTTAAACTCCTTAAAATTGCCATCGACCGCAGACTCCACTTCTTCATCGTTGGCAAATCTTTTGCCACCGTGCCGTTTTTTCAAGTTTGAAGACAGCAAATAGTGCGAAGGAGTTAAATCTGGCGAATAGGGTGCGTGACGAAGCAATTCAAACTTTAATTAATTAATTTTGGTCGTCGCAATAGTGGGTGTTTGAACTGAAGTAATATCTTGAAGAAACAGCACTTTCTTTTTTTTTTGCCAAATGCGGTCTTTCCCCTTAATTTCATCACCTAAACAATGCAATAAATTGGCATAACATTGGTCGTTGATGGTTTTTCCTTTCTAAAGATAATCAATAAAAATAATACCATTTGCATACTAAAAAACAGATGTCATGACCTTATCCGCACATGGAATTATCTTCGCTCTCTTGGAACACGCTGTCTCTGAACATTCCAGTCCACTGCTTTGACTGTTTTTTTGTCGCAAGTGTAAAATGGTGGACTCATGTCTCATCTATGGTTATAAATCGATGCAAAAATTCGGCTTTATTGCTGTGAAACATCACCAAACCAAACAAACTGTACTGAAATATCTTCCTGATGTTGTTTTTGCTCTATCAAAAGCTAGCGCGACATCCATCTTGCGAATAGTTTTCTCATCTTCAAATCTTAGGTCAATATACGATTTGTAGCATTTTTTGAAATGCCTATCATTTCAGCTAGCTCACGCACATTTAGCCGACGATCATCCAATACCATTTTGATGGTTTTCTTAACGGTGTCTGCGGGGATACTTCAATTGGCCGACCAATACGAAATTCATTTTGTCAGCTTGTACGACCTCGTTTTAGCTCTGCCACCCAATATTTTATAGTCGTAAATGAGGCAGCAGTTTCCCCCGGAGTAGAATTTAGCTCGGCTTTTATATTGTTTGGACTGAGAATTGCGAATGGAAATATTAAATTGCATAAAGGTGTCCAATTTTTTCCATGTTTAAGAATTCACTAAGATCGTTTAGTTTTGATGGTTCAAATAAAAATACTAAATAACGTGGCGCCTTGAAACTTAAAACATAGGTTTTATAAAGTTGCCACTTTTCACCAATATAATTTTTTTTTTCAAACCACTGGCACCATCTATACGTTAGATTTATGTTCAACTAAGGGGGAAGCTCTTTGCAGATGAATCTATGCTACTATTCTTCATGACTGCCTTACATATGATTATGGTTTCGAGACACGAAACTAGCGTCAAATCTTTCTTCAGGCGGTGGTTACCTCGATATGACTGAGTAGAGTAATCGATAAGTGTAATAAAGCTTCTCGAATGGAATCATCGTTAGGAACTTTATGGAGTGCAGAATCAGATTACTGAATGTAGGAAGCTCTTTTAAATTTATTTTACAGGAATTTTTTTTTATTCTACAATCTTTATCAATCACGTATGATAATTACCTGCATTTAAGGTTACAGAATGTCTAGATTACTTATTTCAGAGACCTTTTTTTTTGCTTGCATTGCGTTGCTAGTGGTTTACAGATATGAGCACTGAAGATACCCTTTGAATTTTAAAGCAAATCAATCGGATGTTCGACAAAATTGTTTTTTGCCAATTTGACAATTAGCGGTTTGTTCAGATACATGCATTCAGCCACATTCTTCAATTTGCTCAAATTTTCATACCATTGCAATTTGTGTAGTTTTTATTTACGCTTTAATTTCATTTTTTCCTTAACCAATGTTAAGTGGCCATTCATGGTGATTTAGTTTAGCTCCAAAGCAGGAATGTGGTAGTTATGGCGATTGTACTTTTTGAAATATAACCTAAAACGAAGAAGTACAATTGAGCTGGCATGAAGGAGTTGACAACCGTATATTTGTACGGAGTGACCGTGGCGCGATAATTACAATACAGTCGACTATCTTTCATATAATTCTGGATTCAATCCCGCATACAATCGAATATCGTTATTTGAGCGCCGGTCATATCGGTGTCTCTGACGAAGACTTCGAAGTCGACAAGTCTTAAAAATGCTTCTTAATTTGAAACCTTCGGAATCGTCGTTATATTGTAGGCCCTGTTGAGTGAGTCTAAAAATGGAATGTGTGCAAACTCGCTGAATTACAGAAGCTCTCGCATGTCTCATTCATGAGATGCAAAGGAGTCTGTGTGTATTTCATATTTTTAGGGAAAATAGATTACTGTGGATAGCTCTCAACTTCCATCATGAATTATGTTGTCATTGTTATGAATTGCGAATAAATAGTCAAACAAGTATAAATAATTTTGTTTATCATATAACTGCGAATGAGTTATAATTATAATAAAGGGTGTCCCAATAAGAAATCAAGATTTAACTTTGGCGCCATTCGAATTATCATTGTTTGACATTTGAACAATTGTTATTGTTTGCTAGTAGAAGGTACGAGGTTAGTAAAAATGGAGCGCTACACGTAAGAACAACGCATTCTCAATGTGAAATTGTTTTACCGAAATGGTGAAAGTGTTGCGGCTACAGTTCGCAAATTGCGATCAATTTGGGGTCACAATAATGCTCCAATTGAGTTAACTGTAAAGAGATTAATGGATAAATTTGCCAAAACTGGGTCTGTTAGTGTTAGAGATGTAAAGACAACAACGCGCCTTCGACCAGGTCGATCGACCGAAAATGTCGCAGCTGTGCGTGATGATGTCGCTCAAACTCCATCCATGTCAATTCGACACCGAGCTCAGCAAATTGGTATCTCCAAATCCACTATGCAGGGAATTTTGACTAAAGATTTGCATTTTCATGCATACAAAGTTCAATTGACTCATGAACTGAAGCCAGCTGACCAGGGACTGCGAAGGGTTTTGGAGAGACAGCATGAAAATGCTGATTTTGCCGATAAGATCATCTTCAGTGACGAGGCCCATTTCCATTTTGATGGTTTCGTCAATATTCAGAATTGTCGCATTTGGGGTGAGGAAAATCCTCGAGTGATTCACGAGAAGCAAATCCATTCTCAACGTGTCAATGTGTGGTGTGGATTTTGGGCTGGAGGAATCATTGGACATTTTTTATGAAAATGACGCATGTCAAGCGCAAACAGTCAATGGTGTTCGGTATCGTGAAATGATAACCAGTTTTTTCGTGCCTTGAATAGAAGAAATGAATGTGGAGGGCATGTGGTTTCAGCAAGGCGTGGCCACATATCATACAGCCAGAGAAACAATTCAAATGCTGCATCAGTCTTTTAAATCTTTCGTTCTTGTTGAGACACTCTTTATTTATGGTCGATGCGTATCATTGATATTAACTGTCATGGAGACATGTACCATGACGCTAATGAGGGTATTTCAACAGATATCGATATAAATTGGTTGATGAAAAATGCTTACAATCGTTAGCAGTTCAGTTTTTTCCAGTGACAGTTGGTGGGTTTGTTTCTGTCATTACATTCATTGTCATTAAACACCAAAAATACGTTTTAGTTTATTATTTCCGTTGAGGAATTAAGACAATGAAACAATCGTCTATAGGTATTAACCGGTAAAAATTAGAAGTTTATATAAAGTAAGGCGCACGCTTAATATATGAGGAAAGAAGATTATATTCATTAAAAGTTAATACAAATTTGTAAATTTTTTAAAAGTTTAACTAACACAACATCAAATCCTTTTTGCATAATTGTGCTCTTTTTTAATATTTTTAGAATTTCGCAGCCATTGCCTATTTCTTTTCGTTTTGAAGATGAATTCGATTAAGGAAGAAGACAATTTGATGAAAACAGCTAAGGCATTAATTTGAGTATTCCATACTTTAGGACGCACTATGTACCTTTAACAGAATTTTGTACAGTTTGAACAATGTTTGTTTAAGTCATGGAGTACCGAAAGAGAAAACTCTAACACTAACAGAGATATTTCCAAAACTATAAAATATTTGGTGACAATTGAGAATTTCTAAAGCTTTTAGATATCTGGAAATTTCGGAAGAGATCGGGGTTAACGAAGAGCTCTACTCAGTTAATTCCTTAAGGTGTAATGCGTGGTATTTGTTATATTAGATAAAATAAATATGCTTCATTTATAAAATAAATGACTGATATATATTTAATGTTTTCCTACGTTGGGCACGGAGATAAGAGTTCTTAAAATTCGGATTTTAAATCAGAGTTTCCTAATTTCAGCAGAATATCCCCGCTGGAAAGATTATAAAAATTTGCTCCACGGAAGTTTTAAAGGTTATCTTACTATATGTCCCTTCACTTGATTGTAAAAGGGAGGAATGCTTTTTCCCAGGCTTGGCGTACTTGTTCCTGAATTCTCAATATTATACTCGTATATAAAAGGAAAGATAGGCCATATTATAGAAAACGGAGCTTCCATAAATTGGAAGCTCTAGGTTTTCTGTTGAATTTTCGTCAGGTATCGCCTCAGCAGCATTATGTGCCGTCTGAACCACTCCTTGGATGTAGTAGGTTGATGAGATATTTACTCTGATCTTAAGTTGATTGTACGTAGTTGTTGTCTGGTGGAAGGCTCTTGAGAAGTCCACATACTGTAAGATACTGGACAAGGTCCGAAGGATGGCTAGTCTGTGCATCACTGGTGAGCTTCGCACCGCTACATCCGATGCATTAAATGTAATTTTCATTTACTATCCCTGGACATAATTATCATGCAGATTACGGCAGTAAGTCTAAGAGAGCCGTCACAGTGGCCAAACAGTGGTTACATTATGCCTGACATAACAGGCACCATAGACTACACTCTGGCTGAGCGGTCATTTGACAAGAAGTACCATATATCTGTGGTCACAACCCATAACAGCCTAAGTCTGTTTTTCAATATTTTCAGTACAGGAGTTTAAAGTTTTGAATCATCACTGAAAATCAGGAGAAGGTGTTTTTTGGAAAACTTTGCTACAGATTCCAAATAAACGAATTTCTTTACTTAGTTGTTAACAAAAAATAGTTGTTTATTCTCGCAGTCAAAAAATATTATCGAAAAAGACACTTAGGCTCTTATGAATTGTTGAACGAAAGAAAGTCAAAAAGTTCAAGTTGACTTAGGCTATTATTCCAGATTAAATAAAAACTTTAGGTGCGATTCAATCTCTCATGTTGAGTTAGGTTGTTATTCCTATATAAGAATTCATAAAGTTTAAACTTAAGTTGATTTAGGAAATGATGAAAAAATAATGTTTATATTTGGTGTAATCCTAAATTGACTTAGGCAGTTATGCCAAAACAGTCATTTAGAAAAATAACTTAAGCTATTAGGTTTTTTAGGATTAATTGCCTTCCTAGAAGAGATACAAACATGAAAAATTTAGAGCAAATAAATTTAGATACGTTGAATACGATGGTGCTAATAACTCAATTGTGTCCCAACTCGAGTTAGGCTGTTACGGGTTGTGACCACAGATATATGTACTTATACCAGATAGAGATACGTGGAAATGTAGAACTCCTAGTACAAGACTGTATATCGACTTCTACACTCAGGGCTCAAAATTAAATAATCAGGTAGATTTCGTGGTTCACATCAAAGTTCCAGGGCTGAGTATAGCAAGAAGACTACCTGATCCCTGTAGTGTTTATCACGTCGAAATTTTGACCGTAAAGGAAGTGGCAGAATGGTTGAGATATAACAACCTCATCACGGTGGGATTAACACATTCTCTAACAGTCAAGCTGCCATTAAATCCCTGAACTCTGCCTTTCTGAACTCCACATTAGCCCTGATATGCCGCACATCTCTTAAGGAGATGGGTTAGCATTTCTACCTTCATCTTATGTGAGTGACGGGACATAGGAACATACCAAGGAACAGCAAAGTAAACAAACTGGCAAGTCTAGTAATAGCTTTACAGGCTCCAGCAGAGTTGTTGTTCGTTAACAGGCCTCTAGCCACTTGTAAGCTTCTACTGCGAGATGGGGAATACATAGCAGCAAATAGTAAGAGGACATTTATTCGAGGCTGTAATCAATCCAGTCGGATGTAGTCTTGCCCAGATCTGAAGCGTTTACACACACTGCTATCTCTATCAAAATCCGACATGTCATTACTTGTAACAGTCATGACGGGACACTGTCTGATTAGAAGACATGCAGTGAGACTGAAGGTTGCGGATGGTGACTTATGCAGAAGCTAAGTAGATGATGAGGAGGAGGAGTTCATAGAACACCTTCTCTGCAATTATTGGACTTTGGGCTCTTATTTCCTCACATACCTAGGAGATCTGTACTATATAGATATTATCCGACTAAGGAGCTTTTACGGGTGCTCAGGATGGTTCAAGCGAGGAAATTAGAGACATCCATATCTCTAGTTTCCGTGGTATCACAATGCACTATACAGTCTAAGTGAATCTGTCTATTTCGACTGCCACACTGACCCAACCTAACCAAACCTATGTTGGTTATTGTTGCTACAAAGCTCAGTTTGTAGACTTTTACTAGGTGAAAATATCATGGAATACTTTGCTTACGCTGCCATTCACACTGAGGAAACCAGCTCATATTCCAAAAATATAGTTCCTTATAAATTGGATTTCGGGTTTCATAAAGGTACCATTTCGATTTGTTACCAACTTTTCCATCTCTTATTCAGCATTCAATTTTTTACGATAAACCTGAAAAAACTCTTATCCTCCTCTTCTTTTTTTTTTTTTTTTTTGAAAATCTGTTTCTCCTCTTCTTTGCAGCAGTCTTATAAATGCACTGATACTCACCCTATATGCTGCTGCTCCATTTCTTCTTCGTCGTCCATTACATCAACAGCAGCTGCCTGACTGCTGGCACCTACGCCTCCACCTAC